>VXBB01007154.1:30152-48352 GCA_013399915.1 Illadopsis cleaveri | reverse complement strand
AAAAAAAAAAGTGAAAAGATTCCTTGAAGGGAATGATGTCCCAATCGCAGATTCCTTTAAGGGACAGAAGTTCCAATCCTGGATCTAATCTAAGTTGCACAGTGAGGATATATAAAATATATCTTTATGATATTGTAATTATTTGCCATTAACATTATCATAGAATTATAGAATAATTTGTGTTGGAATGGATCCTGAAAAGACATCTAGTTCGACCTCCCAGCAGTGAGCAGGGACACCTTCAACTCCATCAGGTTGCTCAGAGCCCCATCTGACCTGACCTTGAATGTTTCCAGGGATGGGGCATCCATCACCTCCATGGGAAACCTGTTCAGTGTTTAAATCTTCTTTAAACCTTCTGCCTTCTTTCATTTAAAGCCATTACCCCCTGTTCTGTTGCAAAAGACCCGGCTAAAAAGCTTGTCCCCGTCTTTCTTATAGGACCCATTTAAGTACTGAAAGGCTGCAATAAGGTCACCCCATAGTTTTCCATTCTACAGGCGGAACTACCCCAACTCTTTGGCCTTTCATTACAGGAGACATGTTCCCGTCCTCTGATAAATTTTGTGGCCCTGTCCTGAATCCTTTGCAACGGTCCATGCCCTTCCTGTGCTGGGACCTCAGACCTGCAGGTGGGATCTCACCAGAGCAGAGCAGAGCAGAGCAGAGTGGCAGAATCCCCTCCCACACCCTGCTGCCCGTGCTGCTTTGGATGCAGCCCTGGATATGTTTGGCCTTTGGGGCCATGAGTGCACATGGCAAGATCATGTCCTGGCTCTGATCACCAGGACCCCCAGGTCCTTCTCAGAAGGGCTGCTCTCAATCCCTTCATTCTCCAGCCTGTATTGATACCAGGAGTTTCCATGGGTGCCCGTCTCAAGCTTGTTCAGGTCCCTCTAGATGGCATCCAGTCCCTCAGGTGTGTCAATAATGACATTTTGGAAAAAACTTTATGTCCCTGGACAATAATAGAGAGGAGCAAATGCCTGAATTGAGCAGCAATAAGTAGTAAAATTTTTAGGTAAGAGGCTGTAACATCATGATGCAAAACTGTGACATTCAAGAAGAGATTGCTCTCCATGGAAGATCCATATGCTGTGATCAACTCCTTAGACTTACGTATATACTTCACAGTGTATGGTCAAAAAGCTTTGTGGAAGGAGGACTGTTGCGGTGCCCTGTGTCGCACGGCTGTGGGCAGCCCTGGGCACCACGGCAACACTGTGAGGGCGAAGGCAGGGAGAAGAAAGGCGGGACTCCAAGAGGGGGAGACCAGTAGAGTTTATTCACCTCAGGGCTCCAGCCTCATGGAGACAAGGAACACGTGAGAAACCGCAGGTTTTATAGGGGGAAGGAACACAGGGTTGGGTTCAGTTACAGACCAATGAAGAGAATTCAGGGAGTGGCTCATAGCATAATAGACATTTGTAATATCAAATCAGGGAAAAATGAGAGGGGGAGACCTGGGTCTTGTCCAATCACTTGAGGCCCTCTCTAGAATTTTCTAGACTCTGGGAGAGCTTTCAAAATGATTGACAAGATTAGGGGGTTGCAAAATAAGAGGGACACATGGCAGGTATTGAGACAAAACAAAAGGATTGGGAGCAGCAGGTGCAGGGCAAACAGAAACCAAAAGGGAAGTGAACAGAGGCTGAGGTACATGGCACATAAAAAACTTATTAATAAATGAAGCATTAAACAGCGAAAACTAAAAATCCACTATAACAGAGAACTAATAAATGGAATCAGTTATTTGGCTTTTCTAAAATTGCTGATATGTTGTTAAAGGTGACACAAAATCTTCAAAGCTTTTGACAATGAAGAAGAAGCATTTACCATTATGCTGGCAATTGTTTTTTTGATAAAATATATTATGTTCTATCTGTGTGTCTGGAAAGCATATTAAGCTAATATCAAAGTAATTCTTGCAAGTATTAATGCTGAATATCAAGCCCTTATTTTTTACTCTGCTTTTATATGTGCAGAGGAGTAGAAAATCAATCAAGAATGTCAGTCAGATTTTAATCACTCTAATAATTAAATAAAGGCATTGTCCCAGCTCTCTAATCCACTATTCATAAGCACACACCGCACTTCTGTTAAGAAAGATGATAACTCTGGTAGATCATCTATATGTGACTAGTATTTCCCAAGGGATAAAGCTCTTGGCAGAGAACAGAAATCAAAATTCATAACTTATATGAAAAAGTAGTAGTAGCAGAATAAACACTATTTTTTTTATAGTACTGGTTGCAAGTACCATGGTAAGATCGCACTTAAGTTATTTTTTACTGAAGAAAATGTAAAATTCAGTGCCAAGGAATAAACTGCAATATTTTGACTTAACTTCAAAGTTTTGCATTTGAGGACCATACGACTCATTGCCCTAAATCTGACATGAACATCAGTGGGAATTCTATGAATGATTTTACATCATCTTGTGACCACATTCCTGCAACAAGCCCACACAGATGGATTCCCTGCATAGACAACCTTAGGCATGTCACTGGCACCCTATGTGGTCAATCTACCTGTACAGAAATCATTGCAGAACCAGGATCTCTACACTTAAAAACCCCCATTAGATAGCACATATTGTTGGCAATATGTGTTCCCTGCTCAAAAAACAAGTCTGAAAAGGTTATACTGTGAATGAGACCCTGTCATGCAGAGATTTTAATACTACCAGAATACTTGATTTACTGTGTCATTTGCAGCTTCAGGATTCTCAGACTTCATCAGCACTGTACCTCAGAAATCAGACAGGAAAAAATGGTGGGTTCTTGTCTTGCTGAAAACCAGGCATCCAGAATTTGTCAAGTAAAAGAGATGGTATGGAGCTTATCTAATTTTTGAGGGAGTTACACTCATATAAATCTTTCTATAATGACTCTTATCTACAGCAAACTGTACGAAGTAATCCTAGAATATAAAATAAGGAGAGTACTTCAAAAGACACACAGTAATTTTGTGGGTAAGAAATATAGATTATGATTTTTCAAATAAAATGATTCAGGATGACATTCGCAAGATAACTTGAGTGAACATTTTTAAACAATATGATTATTAATGACTGTTTTTTAAAATAAATACAAGATATTTAGAAAAAATGGGTCATACTTATTAATTGTAACAGGACTTTCAAACATTATAAGTGGCCTAAAATCTATTTGATCATGCTGCAATTTTAAAATCACATTGCCCAACTTTTGGGTTCACTTTGTCTCCAGTGTGTCTAAACTCCAAAATGAAAGAACAAATCACAACAACCTAGAGCCCAGGCCTGAAACTTATGTATCAGATAGACTGATTTCAGTTGGTGAAAGTTGTGAGGTCTATGCAACTGTGGCACCTTCCATAGTTTCATTAGTCCAGATTTGAGAAAGAGTTTGGACTAAAGTATTTACTCCAGCCTAGACTTTTGCTTTGAATTCATGGTCAGGTCCAAAATAGTCTCCTGAAAATGTTTCCTGAAATTGTTAACAGGCTTTGTACAGAACAGAAAAACATTTCTAAAAGGAAAAACATTTCACTGGGGTCCATCCTTAGAATGAAACAATATGGCAAGCAGAAATAGTACAAATTGGAGCCATGAAATCCACAACTAGCAAAGTGTTGAGCTCATTTGCCTGGTGCACAGTCTACAAAGCCTTAACTCCCCATTCCCAAATAAGACAGGCCATCTTGGGTGTCCTCAGAATGGCTAGTCAACATCTCTGTTTTCAGGATTTATAATGACATATCAAGCCTGCATCTACTTCTTTACCCAGTGAAATTACCTCCACTATTTACTGCCAAAACTTTAGCAGCTGAGAATCAAGAGGGCAAGATGTCGTGCTGGTATGTCAACCAGAACCTGAGTTCTCTGTCTGCAGAGAAATGTTTCACAAGCAGAGTACACACATTATTCAAAGATGGCTCTGCTGTAACCAACATACATCTCAGAGAAAAGTGGTCTCTACATGATTCCCATACCATACTTCTTGGACTGTCAAAACTGGTCATATTTCCCGTTACTGTGAAAAATACAGTCTTTTTAGTGATTTCAGTTTAAACCCAGGCCCACAAGCAGTGACTGAATTAGTGCTTAGAAAGGAAATTCAAGGTCACCGACTATAAAGAATCATGGTGTAAGTTTACAGATGGCCTATAGGGAGCAGATTTCAGGAATGTTATCTGGAAATGTAGAGTAGCTGATACAGCTCCTCATGCCATAGGGTGTGGTGTGTCCACATCTCTGACCTTCAGAAGAACAGCCTGGGGCAGAGGGGATGAGCACTCACCAGGGGATGACCACACCAAACCAAGCTTTGTTTAGTAACAATCTGGATTGTGAGCCAGCTAAGTGAAAAGGTTGATAAGAAGCAGATCATTCCAGGTGGATAATGCTTTTTAACATACCAATGTCCTCCTTCCCATACCAATGTCCTCCTTCCCGATAAAGCCCAGGTGTTAAACTACCCCTATTTCCCCACCAGGGGAGATATCTAAACATTCACACATAATCCTTAAAGTGTTCATCCCTTCTGATAAGGCACAACTGGCACAATTACACAGGTGTGAGAAAAAGCTGTCATGTCTTTGATGGTCATGAACCCTCAAAGACCCCTGAAAACACCCCCAGACTCACTCTTGGGGTCTTCCACCAGAGGACTGTGCATAATTCATAGTGTTGCATCAGTGTAAAACTTGTCCCCAGGGGAGGTACCTGAGCATTCCCAGCTCAGCCTAAAATTGACCCATTGAACTTACTTTTTTGAGCTCTCTGCTCACACCGAATGGATGAAGACTGCAACCATTGACATCTATATTGCAACAATCATCTTTGCCTCTGGATTCACAGCTGGTGGTATCTTTCCTCTACTCTCATCCTTACTTTCTTTTTTTTCCTCATATATTTTCTTAAGTGGTACAGAATAACCAAAATGGCTACATACCACCTTTTCATTGCAACCAAATTGTTCTAAAATAAACCTGTATATATGTGTACATATATATATACTGGTCATTCAGGGGCATTTTACTCTAATCTGTCTCAAGGGATCTATTGACAGAAATCTCAGTTACATCATGTCAGTGATGGGTCATAACAGCTGTCAGGGTGTGTCTTGAGTTTTACACATTTTAAGGGAAAGAAAGGATGATAGCATTCAGCTGTAAAATAAATCTTTCCCCTTGTCACTGACACAGAAGGTAAGCCATATGGCATCAAGCATCACCTGTGTAATCCCTATCAAACCTTAAAACCTTTATTTGGATCAATACAAAGTATTCATGAAGAATGCTTTGGCCAAATTGTTGAAGTAGATCAGATGTTTACAAACTTACACATCATCGCAAGTTTTCTTCTCTTACATTTTCTGCACTCTTATTCTAACATGGCAAAGTTGAAAATATTTACTAGAAAATTAAACCCATCCTATTGCACTAGTGAGCCCATGGCAAATACTTTTTTTAGCAACATGAATTAGGTTTTTTCTCTTTTTCTTTCCCAGCATTAGATACAGCAATGTTGGTTCTCAGGCCAAAGGCTATATAATGAGAGCAGAGAGTATGAGAAAAACATACAACAACAAAATACTAAGTCCAGTCATGTCTGCTGACATATTTCTTAGTCCTAGTAAAACCATCCTACAGGACTTCTCTATAGCTCACAAGCCAGCAGTCCCATCTGGCATTCCGACACTGATGGGGCAACCCAGTGAATGAAAATTAATGAGTACTGAGCTTGTTATAGAAAAAGCATATTGTCCCTGAAGACAATGTGGCATGATATGAGGGTTGTGGGAGTTGGAAGATGCCTTTACAGTAGTATCTTGATGGGTATTTTACCTGTGGATTTTCACAGGGTAGAGTTGCAGTGCGATCACTGGGGCACAAATTACTGTTTCTGAACTATGATGCTTCCTCGTCCTCTCTCTAGAATATTACCATGTATTCTGTACTTAACTTTCAGTAATAATACGTATCATACCAAATAAATAGTATTCTCAGTGTCTTCGCACTGGTATGTTCACAGAAACCAATTTTTAGACAGCACATTCAAAGATATTGTTAACTTCAGTGAATGGACAGCAATCAAGACAAAAAAAATTATTTGGAAAGAAAATAAACCAGAGATGGATATAATATTAGAACTGCTGAGTGTGTCTTAGGACTTCTGTAGAAGCAAAGGTGCCCAGACACTCTTCAAAGTTGTGTCTGTCACCAAAGTGCCTTTCAAAGAAAAAAATAATGAAACCTCCTACAAAATCTCGCTTGATTTTTGAGAGAGTGGATAGTGGGAAAAATACATGGAATCATTAAGCAGTGCCTACCACTATTATCAAGAGAAACCACTGACAAGGCTTTTTTCTGATGACATGAGCCTCACCACATGTCAGGGCATACTGCTCCATTCCCAATAAGATTAAGTTACTCTGTCAATTATTTAAAACCATGTGATGAAATTAATAATAAAAATGTTTAAAGATATATTCATTTGAGAGGACTAAAACTGCTATCATGAGTAATTTCATAAATAAGATTATGTGAGTTCTTGGTTTTCTTCCATTAAAAAACACACTTTTTTAACCATCTGGTGAAGAGCAACTATAAATACTAGGATAATCTGCCTGGTCAAATCCATTAAGCCTGAACACATCCTTAGGGAGCTGTTGATTATCTCTTAGCCTCTTTTTCAAAGCAGATCATTAAATTTGTTGCTTGGGAAATGCATCCCACTTAACACATTGGCCTCATAGAGGCTTTTGAGCACCCTAAAGTCATTCAATTAGAACTAGTTAACACAAACAGGCTTTAAAAGAAAAAACCATACAGGATTATGTGGTCTAAATTCTAATCCTGTTACTTTAGGTTCCTCATAAGAAAGATTTATTCTTACAATCTTAGCAAAACTCCATTGATAAAGCATTTTCTTCTGAAAAAACCACATAAAAATAAATTGCTTTGCTGGTCCACCTAGAATTAAAGCCTGAGAAATCAATATTTCTGTGTTTTATGTGTGTTGTAGCCTGATAGCCATTTTTCTTTAATGCGACTGAACTCTGAGAGGGTTTTTTAACTACTAGCCCAGAGATATAAGCCTCTAACTTCTAATACTGCCCAAGGAACCTGATTTCCTTCAGATTTAATATGTTAATTTCAAAGCACCATAACATAAAGTCCTATTAAAAGAAAATTAATGTAATAAAATTTGTCAGTGTTCTACCTTGACTTACTTGTGAAAACATCTTTTAGAAAGTGTGTCTTAAATGGAGTTTTATAATGGGTAAAGATTAAGATCACTTCCATGGTGAATATGAGCAGAACAGACAAGGACTTTCTGTGCTTCTTTAAATTGATTTGAGGAAGTTTTTGTTGCCCATGGCATCTACCTGTGAACATGACTCAAATTCACTTAACATTAATTTTATGTTGATATATCTCAGTGTATTTTAGATCATTTCTTTACCCATGAACCTACAATCAAACTCCTAAGCTTTCCTGCATAGGTTTCCCTCCAAGAACATACTGTTAACAGTGTAAAAAGTCTTTGAGTTCAACAGATGTATGGATACAGAAGGTATACAAGATTCAGAGTGGCACACTTCAGGCTGGTTGGGGCTGAAAAAAGCAGGGGTATGGGGGGAAAAGAATGGAAATGATGACGAAATAGTTAGGTACCATGTTAATTCTTATTAGCTACCCACTTCACTGCTGATCGTTTTAGATGTACAAAAAGCTTCCAAACCACAAGGAAGACTTTTTTTAAAAGAACACAATGCCTTTATCAAAAATTATTTTCTTTCCTTTTTAAGACATTCTCATTAATCCCACAACACAGTTTCCATTTAGTCATCAAGGCTATTTCTCAGGTGAAAAAAGCTGAGTACTTTACAGTTCCAGAGTTTTAAAAGAGCAGATTATCCCTGCATGAAATTGAAAAAGCATATATAATAAATAAAAGAATAACAGGCTTTCAAAACCGTACGTTTCCACTTCAGAAAAATAGCAACATTGCAATTCTAACCTCAGGTTCTGTTTATCCAAACACTATCTAAAGAACAACTGCATGGGGATTAGAAAAGCTACAGATCCAAGCTTTACTACAACTCTTAGAGGAAATTTGTCTGAACTTGTTTCCATTTATGCAGTGGGTCCCATGAGATATTTTCAAGTTTTCTACAGGGGGTTTTCTTCTTCCTGCCATGCCCTTCACTGGACATCCTTGTAGAGCAAGCTCTTTCAATCCTTAAATTTATTTAATTAATTAATCCTCTGAACTTTATTTATCTGAATCAACATATAATATCATCTCCAATTGTGGAGGACACAATCCCAAACCTATCAACTAAAAGCCCTGTGTCACAACTTACATAGGACTAGGCCAAATCCACATCAATTGGTTGAAAATTAAATCTTGCTTTCACTTGTTTCTCTTAAGTTCACTGTTACTGGTGATTTTCTCATATAAAACAATCTTCATTGTTTTAATCAATACTAAAGTGAATTACAAGAGAAAAAGGAAATGTGGAGTTTTAAAGGCTAGTTGATGGCTCCAAACTCAGTCTCCAAATGATGAGAAAGCATGCCACTTTTAACCTCTTAAAGTTATATGTTCATCTTGATGTTCAAAGATAATATGATATATGATATATGATATATAATATATAATATATAATATATAATATATAATATATGATGTTCAAATAATTTTTCACCAGTAAGGGCAAGTAAGTAATACTACTATTTAAATTTTTAATTTATTCTTTGATTTTTCCACAAAAATCAGGTCAGTAGGAACCTACTACATATGGTTGATTTTCCCTCTTAACATATTATGCTTTTTAAATACTTAGTTAAAAGCAGTTTTGATTGTTAAACTGCAGTAAAACTGTAAGGCTTGATAGAAAGTCATCAACCAAACTTATAAGTCAATACAAAAATAGTTAGGAAATGTTCCTGTATTTGTATAAGCCTCAAAGAAATAATATTTCATAACTAGTGGTATGATTTGGACCAGAAACTTGTAGAAGACAAAAGGAGAGAAGTTTGACATGAAATATTATAATCCAGAAGGGGGAGACGCCACCACATTTCTCTTAGATGGAATAAATGGACACTGTAGAAGGCTTCAAATTATGTAAATATGTAAAAGGGTTGAGAAAACATAGAGTATCCTAAACTGTTGAGTCCAACTGGCTGAGTGGTATAATTCAATAGACAGAAATAGAAGAATGCTATGGTTTTGAACAGGATTATGTGCATGCTGATTTGAAAAGTACAAAAGATTATGCTCTTTAACAAAAAAACCCCAAAACAATGATAAACCAAACCCCTAGAACTCCACACATAATGCTTCTTTATGCTACTGACAGCTAATTTAATTGCTAACTTTTCACTGTATATTGCATAAATGTGAAGGTATAGTGGCAATGTGTTTGCCTCTCAAATTATTGTACAAATATCAGCACGTTGCTGAATTTTATTTCAAGAATATATAGTGCCTTAAAATGATGCCCAGAAAATAGAAATACTAACAACTATATGAAAAGAGCAAAGAAAGAGAATCTGTAAATCTAGCTGAGAATTTTTTAATTGGTGTTGTTTAATATACCATCTGTTCCCTAAGGGATAACCACAGTGTCCTGGCTTAAATTATAAAATGGTATTTATAAACTATAGCACAATGGGGCATTGTTGTATTCTTGTTCTCCTAAATCATTGTGTTTTAATAAGACTGGAAAATATTTAGACCCTTTGTAAATGCAAAATTTTCTGTGACAAGTATGCAGTATGAGAACTTTAAACTTGGCTTCTAATATAAAAGCTTTAGCATTATCATTGGATGATACTAGATTCATTACTTGTCTGCTAGTGCTAGATTCATTTTCCTGTTCTACTTTGTAGGAATCATTGGATGATACTAGATTCATTACTTGTCTGCTAGTGCTAGATTCATTTTCCTGTTCTACTTTGTAGGACTTCCAATAGCCTAGGTACCTCATAGGTACCACTGAAGTGCCACTTATTCCCTATTCTTGATAAATTAATATAAGGCCTTAAATCTTCTATCTTCTGTACTGTGTATGTTCCATTAGTTCCATGTTTGACATTTACTTTTTAAAATGTCACAAAGCACTTTTTGCAGTTAAGACTCTTTGGACTAGTCACACATCAAAAGGTCAGTGTTTAATCTATCAGTTAGAGACAGCGTGGGACTTACAGTCTCTTTCCTAAGTATAAACAGCCCCTGGCAGGATGGCATGGACACAGCAGCTGAGGAGGGATCCATGGGGGAAGAAACCAAACCTTGCAAAGAAACACTAGAGGAACTTATGTGACGAAAGCACAAAAGCAGGGAAAAGACACTTTTTCCTTTCCCTTGGGCATTTTGAAGTGCTTTGTGGCCTGGTGCTGTGCTGGTCAAAGATACTCAAGTAAGTAATACATTCAGTGCATCACTCCACTTAGTTCTGTGATACACAGAGAAAGGGCTACCTCAAACATTTCTGCATGGCATGTTATGATGCTGGATCATACCAGCTGAGCAAATATAATATCATATATGCAGCTAAAATATGAGGCTTTATGTAGACGTATCATTATATTTTTACTATAGAAGAAAACTGGTTGCTCATAATACATCCAAGACACTACATAAGACAAAAGGTTAGGGAGCATCCAGGCTCTCTCACACCAAAAGTTCTCTTAGCAACCCGCTTTCCTACGTTGCACTGGCCTGTCTCAACAAGCTTTCCCTCTGGACAAAGCCCAGGCACAACTGAGCCTGCATATACTAAAGACAATTCCCAGCAGTCAGTACAGAAGAGGAAAGACCAAGTGTGAGCTCTTTCTCTCTCAGTAATCCTCCAGCAGTACTCCAAAAGGGTTTAATACCTTAAACATCCCCATAAGCAGCTTCAGAGTCTGCGCATCGTTTCATGCTATGACACGTTGGAATGATCCCCCCCACAAATGGACACACCATTGTGCAGGGAATGCTTTATTAGAAGCACAGAAATAGTGCCAGATACCAACCTTCAGTAATTATTTGCTCTTTTACATGATACCATTTATAAGCACAACAGTGTGATATATATAGATCAGCCAGACCATCTTTTACAGTCATTTGTGAGGTCACTCACAGGGTCAGAATAAGGAAATTACTAAAAGCTTTTGAAAAAATTTTAAGAATTATTGAAAAATCTTTTGCCACTATATAAAGAGTAGTTCTCCATCCTGTCTCTGATCTTTTGCTGGCATACATATATCACTAGCAGAAAAAGAAAATGATGTCTAAATATTTTTGAAATCATTTTGTCATGAAACATGGCAGAGAGCATGGTACACAGGAATGCCATTGCTTTAATGGGATAGAACAGCTGTAGGACTGTGTACAGCTGTATGCTGTTTATGCTAAGGAACTTAAAACGTTCAGCAAATTTTTGCTCCAGAATGGGTACCATGGTATGCAACAGATCAGGGCCTCACATACGGTTAAATCTGAAGTATAGTGCTTATATCCATAAACATCCCAGAACCCGAGTATATCACACCATATGGGTTCCAGCATGACAGCACATCATGGCACTCTCCTTGTAAACCTGTAGTCAGCAGTAATGAAAATGCCTGATATCAGGTGTTGTAATTTACAGGATTATAGTTCACCAACCCTACTACTAGACAAAAGTCTCTGATGGTATGATACTTGACACTAATTTGATAGCTTATTACTGGTTTTAAGAATAAAAGGCACATAATGAGTGAATGAGGGCACCAGCTGTGTGTGCAAGCTGACAGAACATCCTCTTTGTGAGAGTATTTTAGAAATCCTGTGGGTTTTCACAGGACTGCTCATGTCATTTTGGTTAAGGAGAAAATCGTGAGTAAAGCCAGAGAAGAAGTGAGGCCATGGCTGTAAAATATCAATTTAATTTCCAGATCACTCATAGAGGATAGAGATAACAAACTTAAACCTTAGCTTCCCATACACTAGGAGAGTGCATTATATTTTATATTCTTCCATAATGGCGTTCTCTCAGTGACTCCTGTTTGTATTCACTGTGTTATTCCATAAGTAATGTCAAAAGACATTTCCTTCAGTAGGTCAAATCCTAGCAACATATAGTCACTACCTCAAATTTTTCCTGTAAAACAAATCTAATGTTAATCACAACACAGACCAAGAGTATTTGAGAGCCCACACACATTTGTGGAGTGGCAACACTGTCACCCACACAATCCTTTTCTCCTTTCTGGAGCCTGAGGATGAGCTTGCTGCTTTCAGCAGGCTTCACTGAAGACCTTTGTCCTCCTGCTGACGCTCAGATCCTGAGTTCACAGTCTCTAATCTGAACCAAATATTGCAAAGAATTTAATGTATGTTTTGTATCAAGCCAGCAACATGCTATTTTTTTACAGAAAAGGTGATAAAGTACTGGAATTGTCTGCCCAGGAAGGTGGTGGAGTCACCATCCCTGGATGTGTTTTAAAAAAAACTGGATGTGGCACTCAGTCCTACAGTCTAGTTGAGGTGTTAGGGCATGGGTTGGACTCAATGATCGTACAGGTCTCTTCCAACCTAGTGATTCTGTGAATTCATTTGGAATATACTAGAAAGATATTCAAATAATCAAATGGATAAAGAACTAAAATCTGCTATCCATCTTCTACCATTACCATTTATAGATTCAACCAAGCCACTGATAAACTTTTGAATATTTTTAATTCAGTATGACACATATCAAATTTCTGATAGCCAAAAGCCAAACCAAAATAAAACTAGTCCCTTCAGAGAAACAGATTGTCAAATTTAAGTGCACCATATTAAAAAAAAAAATTAATAATGTAATAACAACTTTTCCATAAATTTGACACACTTGTTAACTACAAAATAAACCAATTGCCAATATTCGTCTGATTATTTTTATAGCCAAAAATTCAGACCCATTGCAAACTCTGAATAACTCTGTACTTGTTAAAGTGTAACCTCTTAATACATAAAAATACTCCCTGACTCTATCACCAGGATGGCTGAATAGTCCATTTCATGACCAAGGTGACCTTGCCAGCAGCCTGCTTATAGAGGCAGGTGGTAGCTCCATACTCACAAGGCCTGCCTTTCCCTTCCACATTTTGTGCCTGGAAGCATTTTGGACTTGATAATACTCTTCTCTCTCAGGTTTGCTATTAACAAGATTATATTAAAAATTCACATCCACACAGCCCACTTTTTTAAATGACCTCTCCAATATTCAGCTAATGAGTGAAATCAGAGTCTCTTAAAGCCAGAAGCTGATGAGAGTGAACATGCACACCTAGCTTATACTTTCCGAAATATAACTTATTGAAACACATTATCTGAAATAGGTGGATGTGCTTGTAGCCACACCAACACTGTCACGAAAATAGCTACAGTACTTGACTGGGACAAATCAGAAGAAATTTGTCATGTTTTGACCAGTCATAAAATCACTTAGTAGGAAAACAAATAGCTCATAGAGCTTAGCATATTTTTAGATGATTCAGTTGTTTGCGGTCACAGCAATATACCTTTTTTTCTGAGACAATGCCTTCTAGGCACTCCACTTACTCACTTTTTGGTATGCTTTGATCTCCCTTTTGGTATGTTTTCATTCATGTCTTTTTCCCCTAAATCTTGAAGGAGCATGAACCCAATTTCTAAAATGAAAATGTAAAATGTTTTGAAATTGCTTTAACTGATTTTCTCTAAGATCTAACAGACAGACATACAAAATGTATACAATCATTGAAGACTTGAAGTTGACCAACTAACTGAAAGACCTTGGGCATAGAGTAAAGGAGTTCATGATTATTTATTTCTGTAAGCTTCATGAGGAAATAGAGATGGTATCAATCTAGACAATCAAAAACAACAATGGAGGAGGCAGAAATCTAATCAAAATTTTCTATTTACAAGCAAAATACAACAGAAAACCATCATTAAATAGGAAAGATTCTTGGCAGTTATCTTGTTCTCAGTCTGACAGACTGCATGAATGTGAATCTATCTGCAATGAAAGCATCTTCATTTCATCCTTCTTAAGTAGAAGTCTTGCTGCTATACCCTGACTGTCTAAGAGTTCTGTTGATGGACGGTATCTCTTTAACCCTAAGAAAATTGCAGAGCAGATAATGACCATTATTGTTTTTCCAATCTTCTATTCTCATTCATACTTGTTTTTCCTTAGCATCTGAAATACTAAAAAAGGGATAATTCTGTACCTGTCCATCCCATTACTATCTTGTATGTTAAGGACATCACTAAAGAATCCATTGTAACTTGCTACAGTAAGCCCCTTGAGCAATCCAGTTACTTCTTGTAGCATTTTCCTATGTTATTTTTAAAAGCATTATGTCAAGGAATCAGGAAAAGAGTAGCAGTGTTCTCTCAGGTAAACCTTGACTAACATTACAGAAATCTAACCTCAGAAAAAATTATAAGACTAACATTTGTCAAGCAGAAGCTACATCTGTACTAGTAAATTGAACCCAACCTGGGCATGTGCTCAAGATGCTAATAGGTCATTGCTCATGTGATTAAATTTTTGGAACAAAAATGCTAGCATGCTTATGATTCTCAACTACACTTTTCCAAACAATGCCCAGATGGCATTTCCAAGGCACATTTCTCTGGCGTAGTCCCTGAGTATTATGCCACCAGGGGTCACACCTGCACACGCTCATGCCAGCTCCCCACCAGTGCAGAAGGCATGGCATTGTGCTATTGAAAAATTGTGATATTTAAAAATGTCTTCTGAGATCTCTCTTTTTTTCAAGAATGTGTTTTTGCATCCTCCTTCTTGGGTCTGCTGTACGACCTCAGGAACTCCTGACAAGCTTTAAGTGAACCAGCTGAGCATTGAAGGATCCCTTTACCAGTTGGGTGGTGAAGGATCCCTGACCATACTAGGCATTCTTGTACGATTCAGTGGGAACAACAATGACTGAAACAGGAACATCAGGCTCCTGGCCAAGGTGGTGAAAGGACAATCAGCCCCCCCGGCAGCCTTGGAACATTCCCAACTACATTGTAGCCCAAGTGGAACAGTACCATTATTGCTGGGCATTTTGAAATGGTTGCCAAATCTTTTGGAAACTCTAGGAGCTAACAAGATGGGGTATTTCCAGGATGAAAATTTTGCTGATGTATAAAGCCAATCATCTTGCAACCCTCTAAAGGGTGATCCTAAGGTAGGCCCCTTGGAGCTCTCCTGGACCACAGTAGGCTGCACAAGAACCTCTCTCTAAGTAGGAAGTCTTCTGGAACTCACGAGCTGTCAAGTTTTTGATACTCGACACATGGTGGCTGATGATGGAGCCAAGGCTGATAGGCCCTTATACACACAGTCCTCAAGGTGTAACCCACACCTCTTGAGAAAAGCTAAGAGATTTGATGTATTTCCATGAACATGAGATAAATTTTGATGAACATGGATAAAGACAGAGATAAGTACATCTCTTTTTCATGGGTGTATGCATGTGAATTGATTATGATATAAATGTTATTATAAAATTATAACTAAGTCAATATCATAATTTTGGTAAATACTATTGAATCATTATAAGAATAATAAATTAGTCAATTATTAAGTACTGCTAAACCCTTTTGAAACCCTATCTATTTTTTTGCATCCCAAGTCTCTGTACAACTATTCTACACTGATTCTGATTTTCCTATGTATGCTTCATCTATGTAATAAATATGTAGAGTGAACCTCATCAAACTCTGTTAAAGTTGCACTTTCACAAATTCATATTAAAACTTGCTTTTGGCCAATACTTCTGATGATAACCCTTTAAGCAGCCCAACCATTCATTCATGACAAAGATGACTTCACTCAGAGAGTGAGGACCAAGATGACTCACCCAGGAAAAACGTATGGGGGGAGATGAGAGAAGGATCTGACTATGACAGAATCATCTCCACCACCTACACTGAGCTTGTGGCTGGAGACTACCACAGAGCCACTACCATACACAGGGGTAAATATAAAAGTTAAAGCTGCTTTACTCTGAGCATGAGATACAGACAAAGGGTCCAAGTGCCTTTCTGTCCTCTGTGAAGGAACCCACAGAGAAATGGAAATATTAACATTTTTATTATGAGCTGCCTCTCAACCGACTTCTGAAGAGATGGGGCAGTATAGGAAGAACAATGGACTTCAGACACCATTCAAATACACCCAACAGACAGATCTTTTTAGCCAATTAGTCTTTTTAGCCCTTTTTAGAGCAGCCAGTATCTTCAAATGTGAGCAAAGTTACAGTTCTGCACACTTTGGAGGGGTAATATGGCTACAGGCCTCTGATACACTTCACAGAAAGAGAAAGGAAGTGAGAGAAACAGCGCATCCCAGGAGTTACAGAGGAAAGGAAGAGACATTGTACCACAGGCTTCAAGGAATAATTGAGTGTAACAGAGTGGCAGTGGGAGAGCCAGTGGCACTCTCTCAAGGTATGGCCTCTCTATACCCACAACCCCTGGTTACACATAGTGGGTCTGAACCACTCCATAAACAAGTACAGTGAACATTTTTACAAGCTGCAACACAAAGAAAGGGAACATAACTAAACAAATTTTTTTATTATTATTTTCCATTTTGCCATTCTATAGTTATCTTTTCTTGGTCTCGCTTTTGATCATCTTTTCACCACATTTTCTCTTCAGTGATGAATATCAGCAAAACAATCCAATTTTCTTATAACCATATTTCCAAGTAAATCTCAGGGGGATCAAATTCTTTTAGTCTTGTGTATTGTTGAGTGCAACAGCCGTCTCTATTTGTATTATACCACAGGGCAGATGGCCTTTTTCCAAATCACCCCATATGTATTTGACAAATCATGAGGACATTCCTCACATGCCATGAAAAGTAAGGATTTAGCATATCAAGTACTTTGCATTTATTTTACAGAGTGAAATGGTTTACCCTTCACTCTTATAGGTTTTTATCTGTTTTCTACAAATAGAAATTTATGCTACTGCTCAGAACATTTGGGTTTTAATCTAGGACAAAAACTGTTACTGGAATGCTATCTAATCAGTAGTGCTATTTATACACTGGTCTGTACTTATTCAGCGCAAAAAATAGCAAACAAAGAACAAAAAGCAGCCTAGAAAAATATTCAATATGAAATGATATATGACCTTACAGAAGTTAATGGTAGGATAGAAGGTCAACAAAGCAATAATTTATGCCAATGAAAGATAAATCCCATTGATATTACAAAAACATGTAGTTTCTGTCAACCATATCTAATGTTTATAAGTGTGTCTAATAATTTTCCTCACATAAAACAAGATAGAACTATCATGGTCTGCTGAAGTACGTAGTGTAGCTATTTTGAGTAACAGGAATCATGCTACTAAATGTTGAATGAGACGTGAAAATCTGGCCGTAGTTCTTGGCTTGGATTGAAGCAGAATGGCAGCATATTTGGCTGTGGTTTCTAAAAAATATGCCAGATTTTAGACTATAATATTGTTACGCACTGCCCACAACAGATTCAGGTCAGGTTTGAAGGGAAAAGAATCATACTGATTGTACAGATGCACAGCAGCTCAATGTCATGTGACAACATATGGCATCCCAGTGTAATGATCTTTGTAACTATTCTGCACTGGCCTTCACTTTCTGAACTGAATTTCACAGAACCAACAAGAACACATTAGTGGAGGATGAATTGCTTATCCAAATAAAAAATTGAAATCAGAGGCCAACCAAAACCGATTATGAAATCTTCTTGGATTAATTAATTGTTAACTAAATGATTTCTAGATAAATATTTTTAAAAATTTTGTCCTGAAACACATTTCAACTAAATTTATAGAAATTTTAAGAAAATAATCAAAACTACAATGAACTCAAAGAAAAAAATATTTTCCAGTCTAAGTAAAAGAAAATGTTTCCTATATCTGTTTTCTCATCTATCCTCTCTTAGACATTATGATAAAAATTGTACCCTGCAATGCCTATTTCCTTCTGTTGGCTAAATAGGAAGCTCAGATATTTTTACCTCTATTTTTTGAAATTAATTTCCCTCTCTCTGACTTAAAAACAGAGATTATTTACAAAAAATAAAAAACAAATAGAGAAAAAATGTAAACACAGTAAAGTATAAGCAAGTAGTTTAAGGAGTCTTTTTTTTCTTTTTTTTTCTTTTTTTTTCTTTCTTTTTTTCTTTTTTTTTTT
>VXBB01007154.1:0-30044 GCA_013399915.1 Illadopsis cleaveri | reverse complement strand
TTTAATGTACAAATTATTAGTGAGGTTTTAGGCTTTTTCTGTTTAGGTTTCCAAGAAAATTTCTCAGTAGACCTCTGGACACCTATAAAGCAAATATAAATATACCAATAAAATATTATTCCTCAGTAAGCTTTTACAGACCTCTGGTATGGTGGTATCTATGGCACCACAGAAAAAAAACTGATGTGCGAGAAAAAAGGAAAAGTCATATCAAAACTATATCACAATGAAATACACAATGCAGTTCAAAAAGTAGCCTTTAGAATATGATTACCTCAAAGTATTGAGGTACAATTGGAATAAGCTTTCAAAGTCTGATTACCCTGCAAATTTGTTTCCATATGTGCATGAGGCGAACAAAGGAATTGTAGAGCCAATGTGCTACTAAAAATAGCATGTTAGAATGTAAGTGTAGGCATTCAATAGTATTTGAAATACAAACACATGACTATGGAAAATAGACCAAGTTCAATAAACCAAGCACAAAAATTGCTATTGCTTCTCTGGTGCTGCATCAAATCTGCAGTCTCTTGTAAAATGTAAATAAAATTAATAAAAAACAAAAAGCAAAACCAAAAATACAATGAAGAGATAATCTATCACTATTTAAGAGTGTCCCGTTCTGTATCCATTATTTGTAGTGAATCCAGGGATCTATTCTGATAGCCTCTCACATGTTGAATGGCAGCTGTAGAGTTCCCAAATGACCTTCATGTATTACTGCACTACTCTGTGTGAATGAACAGAGTAATCCCATTCCCTGGACTCAGAGGGAAATCAACAAAATTATTTGAGAACACATTAATATGAGTATTGTATCTACTTATCTCACTTATCTACTTATTTTGGAAACACACTTCCAAAGTATCAAATTTCTATATTTGATAGCTATAGAGAGGGCTGAGAAATTCTGACAAAACCTGAACTTCTTGCAAATGACCTGAAAGTGCTGTGAAGAATCCAGCATTAATCACTGCACAAAAGATTCACATGGGCTCAAAGAACAGGGAAAAAAATCTTATGGAGAATACCTATACTATGAACCTTTTCCCTTAGTGCCCTGGAATGCGTCTTGGATTCCCCACATATTTTAAATTCCTCTGTCAGACAAGAAAACTAGAGGCCTAAAGTTAAACAGCATGGATTCTCTTCCTCCTCACCTGCTACAAAGACCACTCATTCATTTTTTTTCTAGCCAGGATTATCTAACATATAAGAAGTGGCAAAAACTATAAAAAATGTATAGCAAAATAGCATATAATTCTACATATTATGTATATTAAACATCATAACTTGCAACATTTAAAAACCTAATAGCAGAAATATTGGTGGAATTCCACGACACCATGGATCAGTTCAGGGTACAAGTGTTCGTTCTGTCATATGTCAGCTCCCTGTATATAACCATATTAACCTATCACCAAACATAAACTAATATATACTGCTTTTGTTTTTTTAACTGTATTAGCTCAGGAGCAGCTCCACAGCAACACTGTCAGATCAAAGCAAAACAAGACTGTTCACATCTGTGCACATCTTCTTTGGGGCTTATAGTAAGACATATTATTCTTTAATAGCTAAAAAAAAGAATTGATTTTTTATCTCTGGCACTCTTCATATGTGGAAAATATCACTCAAGATTAAAAACACTAGTAGTGTTTCATATTAACCTCTTCAAGGAAATGATATTTGTAATAGTTTTTGCATCTATATTTTTGTCTGGAAGCATTGCCAGTTTTAAATAATAATAATGAAAAAAATAAAAGGGATAAAATCCTTGACTGAAGAAGAGGGAAATTTAAAGTTAATGGCCCTTCAAAAGTTATTTCTTTCTTACCAAATGCTTTCTTACCAAACTTAGAGAGAAAATATTTCAATAACGTTTGTGGCTGAGTTACCTGGGTTTGATTTTCTCTTTGTCAGCATTTTTTTAATATATCTTCAGTGCATCAAAATATTCTACAGCTGCTAGCGTATCTCTGTGTTTGTATGTTCGCATATGCTGTAATTTTATGTATGTAATTTTGTACATTTTTGTGTAGTCAACTTTCTTACAGCTTTAAAAAACTGTAGTAAATTTTCTTACAAGTTACAATCAAACATATGATTTCTACAGTTGCTCAGCATCAGGAGTTACCTTGCCTTCAGGGCATCTTATAAATTGGCACTGGCTTTAGAGTGAATAATGTGCAATTCACAGCAGCATTCAGAAGAAGAAAACTTCTTTAAGAATGTTCAAGCACTTGGAAAGAAACAACAGTAGGATTAATGTTAACTGAAGCTTTCTCCTCAGTTCCTGGATATGAGGTAGGAAATGGCTAGCAGAAACATCTAGGTAAAAGGTGTTTGACGTGTTACCTTGCAACAGACCATTCATAACAATCAGAAATACTATTTGAATGGAAATTCTTGCTCAGTTTCCCCTACACACGTTATTTTATATACTTATTTTGATATATATACTGTGACCTGCACACTGGATGTAGCCTTAAGATTCAGAGGACAGGATATAGCTGCAAATAAATTGTTATTGACCATCCTTCAGCTTTCAGGACATGGACAGTGAAAACGAAAGTTCCTGACTCTGGCAAACCTTGAGTAAGATATTAAATCATTACCAGACCTTGTGCTTTTTTCTTGTTTTTAATAGGGAGAACAAAAATGAGTTCTCTCATCCCCTTTGCTCTTCTTCATGTCAAAAAAGAACCATATAAAACAAAGCATTTCAAGGTAAATTCTTCATGTTGCAAAGGCCATATATGGGAAAATTTAATCCAAATGTACTTTTTTGGTAGAAGCAGCAGAAAATGGCAAGTAAATGACATACAGGCAAAGCTCAACCTACATCTGCAGTCATCCAAAGGAAAAATGACTCCCACACAGTTGTGTATCATGGAGTCTTCCATTAGAAGATTGTACACTGAACAACAAATCAAACTAAGCTTGAATATAGATGATAGCTCATAATCTCAGGAAGATCAGGGGAAGGCTCTGCTAAGAATGAATCAGTCATCTTCCTTTGTGTGGAAGCCAATTTACAGCGCAGAAGTTTGTTTCAGCTCTGTAGTTCTGTGTGTAAGAGATAAAGCTTGTCACTGGCTTGCAAATTTAAAAAGCTATTTGCTTTTCCTGGCAATATAAGTTAGAGAAAGACATGCTGGCTGTCTCAAATCACCTCCCTGTCCTCCATGTGCCTCAGCAGAGATTCTAAGAGGATCTGTTCCATGATCTTCCCAGGCACAGAGGTGAGGCTGACAGGTCAGTAGTTCCCAGGGTTCTCCATTCTACCCTTTTGAAAGATGGGTACAAATTTTCCTTTTTTCCAGACTCCTGGGACTTCACTTGACTGCCGTGACATTTCAAATATCATGGAATGGCTTGATAACTAAGCTCCAAAATACACTCAGGCTGTGCAGGTATGATAGAGTAGGCATTTATTCTCAAGCTTGGTGTGTACTTCTAAATCAAGAAAATCCTCCTACAGGATTTATGGAAATATAATCCTAAAGCACGTGGTTATAATGTCCCGTGTGAGTCTGCTATACGTTGGTTTTGATGTGTACAAGCTTTGAAACCATTTCAGAGAGCAATCAGGTCCTTCTCTTGCCTTTCCAGCCTTTGTCTCTCTCCCTATACTCATTCCACCATGCATCAATACAGGAAGGCTTATTATTTTCCTTCTTTTAAAGAACCAATAATTTTTATGAAATGCACATACTCCTTAAATTTTTACACTTGTTTCTTAACATTATGATGTCAGAGGAGCAAGCCACACTTCAAATCTTAGGTCAAGAATTAATAAAGAGGACCAATATCACAGCCAAAGATGAGGAGATTTAATGACATCATTCCTTCAGGAAATGAGTCAGCATGACTTTTTTACTGAGTTTCTATAATGTTCCTGTGGTACCTGAAATCCAAAGGCAAAGGCAGCAAGGAACTTTCACTGATAAGTGTGTGTGTTTTTATATATATTCACACTAAAATTACACCATACAAAAGTGACATTCTTTTAATGTCTTGGAGAATTGATTATTCCAGCATGCTGAACACTTTGTGTGAATTTGCTTTTTAGTTCTACTGTGGGATTGGAGGAAGGTGAGATATTAATTTCTTATATAGTTCAAGTCTAATACTGTTTAAGTAGGACAACTCACCTCCCTCTGTACATCAATTCCCCCCTGCACCTGAAAATTATCGAGTCTCTGTTTCTGCCTCACAAGTTGTAAAGAGGGACAGCTAGAAAAGGGACATTGACACTATATATAGTTCATCCTCTGGTGTTGAGAGGGAGAAATCTCTTAACTCATGATTTCAAAGTGAAGAAATGAACTGAGCTGCAAATCTTAGGTGTTCCTGCTAATCACTGACCTTAAAAGAATTTTCATTGCTGCACATCTGACAAAGTTGTCAGAGGCTTGTAATCAATTCATCTTTTGGCTATAAATCTAAGCTTACAGCCATAGGACAACTTTTCCTATTCACTGCTGATAGACCTAGAATAAAATTACAAGAGACACTGAGAAGATGCAGAGATGCTGTCATAATACAGTAACCCCAGTACTTAATATATGTATATTACATAATACTTAATACATCTATATAATATACAATTAAAAAAAAAAAAAAACCTTCAGTTCTTCAATATCAGAAAAAACTTCAAAGTGATGAAGATGCACAGGAGTGATAAAAATGTTACAGAATTATCTCATAAATTCATGAAGTTCTGAGTTTAGAATAAGATGCAAATTTTGCTCAGCCTACATTTTAAAATCATCAAAGCAAAAAATTTGACTCTAGGTGGCTTCTGTGAAATGTAATTTAAACTCCCATACCCAGTTGAACCAATGACCAACCATCCTTTGCAAGTATGATACTGCTGGACAGGATTACTGGATGTGGCTGCTGAATGTGTGCTGAGAGTTTGCCTTTTCTGGTTAAGTAAAACTTTTTTTTTTAATCTTGTACAGAGGCAAAACCAACTTAAATTCAAGAAAGATCATTATAATTAGAAAGATATATTTCAGACTGCAACAAGTGCAAAGCAAGAGTTCTGTATCATCATCTTGCTGCACATATAAAATACGCTCCTTCAGATAAAACATGGAAAAGCTTTATTTCAGCATTTATTAAACACCAAACCTCATGAACTTGTCAAGATGCATTTTACTCTCAATGTTGCATAAATAAATTCTAGAGAGGGAATGGAGGGAGGTGTTTTACATTGCATTATAGTACATGAAGTGGTAGGGTGAGAAATTTAATACTGCAGTTTGCTTTCTTTTTTTATAAGCTATAAAACTCTTATTTCCAAATCAGTTATCTAAATTCAAGATTAAATGTTTTATAGAAAACATTAAATGAGACACAGATATCTGAGGTCAAAGGCCAGATTTTTTACATTCAGAATTTCTTTCTTTTCTCATGTATACCTTGTGAATACTGCTTATACTAAAGCAGTATTCAACTTTACGTTAAAAGGTTGCATATAGGTTAAGTGATGTAAATATTACCATTTGTACATGATGACAAACAACAGTGATCCCTGATGGTTTCACAAACCCTTCCAAGGCTTTTTATAAACATTTGTTCTTCAGGCACAATTTTTTACACTCTTAACTTCTCAAAATGGAGTCACTCTTCCCAGGGTATTCTAAAAATGTTGCAGTTGTTGACATTAGGAAGTGAGGAGCAGAAGAAAAGATGGGGACACAGGAGTCTAACTGCTGAAAATTTTTATCTGCAACATGAGCATTTGGTGTCAGATCCACTAAGGATCATCACCTATTTTTTCCCAACACTGTAATGCACAGATGATAATGTAAATGATTTTTCAGCAAGTAGCTTGTGAGTCACAACTATACTGTCAGTTTGAACAATGGGAAAAGAGCAAATAAATTTTCAGAATTTCTTTTTATTTTTAGTATAGATGTCAATGTACAGTTACAAAAGAAAAGGAATAAAGTTCAACGAGAGGTTTGAGTACGAAAATAAATGTATGGAAGTTTATCTGACAATTACCAAAATCTACATAGATGTCTGGAACTTGATGAAATAAGACAAACAGTTCAGAAGATTCAAGAACTAAAACTATCTGCTACTTACTAAGGGTGAGAGCAGGTCATATAATTTATGAATTAAATTATTTTTGGATGCATATCACTGCAAGGTACTTCTTTCTACAGGAGCTAGAGAAAGAGATTGACTTCCATCTTTTGAATAGGGGTAGGCTTCTCATGTCCCTTTGTCACATCCATTTTAAACACAAATGTAGCTTGATTATAAAAATTACAGAAAAGTAGGAAATTATGAAAGAACTCATTCCATCCTGCACTAGGCAAATCTGAGACCTCTGAAATTTTCTGAAAAAATCTAGGAAAAACCTAGCCTAGAGTAAGTGACTACATTAACTTAAGCGAAGTTTCTTTTTCCACACTGCTTTATTCAGGCCAGGAGTTCAAAAGCTCCTAACATCCACTCTTTTCCTCATTGCTGCTGAGTTGCTCTCAGGCAAATTTTTCTCTGGACTTAACCAGAAATTTTATTTTTAATGTCAGACAGCTTTTCAGGCAATTATTGAAACCACCACATTTGAATGAAAATTCAAAGCGGAATTGATTTTTGGAAAATATTCACAATGTAATGTGATGGGCCCAGGACCAGATGCAAGGAATATAACATGTCTGCTGTTTCACTGGAGCTACCAGTTCCTTCTTTTTTCCTGCTATCTCTGTGGCACAGCACTGCTGCCATCTGCTCCAGTCAACTGTGCAAAGACAACACCAGCATGTTCAGTTACTATGTTCTTTTTCACCTTTTGAAATAAACTGTAGCCACCTACATAATGTGAAAATGTTAAAAATCCTCATTTTGTCTTCTCTTACAGACTAAAGCATTGACCAGGACACAATTCAGACATTATCAGAAGTGCACTTCCCCCTGAACCCTCTCAGGCATAACTCCCATGTTTGACACCAGATTTCCCAGCCACCATCTGGTATCAAAGCTCATAGCAGCTCTCATACTGTCCTCCTCCTATTCTAAATTATTTCCCTCACCTCACATCCCCCTCCACTTTTTCATCTATCCACAGCTCTGCCTGGCAGCCCTACGACACTACATTGTAGCATCAGGCTTCTCCTAGCCTTTGCTCGTGCCAAGCAGACAGGAATGTAGATGCTTTTGCATGCTCTAACAAATCTTCCTCTTCTGTTTGGCTTTTGAACAATATGATTTCCCTCCACCTTCTTTCTCAGCACATTTATTTTATCTCATATTTTTGAGTCACAGGAGTGATGGAGCTGCACAAGAAGAGCAAATGATTGATGTCTGGCCAACTCCTAAATACCTAATGCTCTCAAATAATTTTAGTCAACAATGCAAGTAATTTCCATAGGTCTTGAGAGTTCTGAATCAGCTGTACATATTAATTGTTTTCACAGCCATAGTAAAAAGGATCTTGAAAATTCCTAGTTATTTTTACAGTGCCACTTACTCTGAATATAGAAAAGCCAGAAAGCAAGTTTGAATTCAAGTGATTGATAAAGAAATCTTATTCAAGTAATGTTGTTTGGAAAAGTCTGTGAATTTGTTTGCAATAAAAGCTTTGACATTCATGTATTATCTAAGGAGAATTATTTACTTCCCAGAGACCCCCTACAGAAGGATAGCATTTTTTCCATTCTGCTTTTCTTTGCAGAATGAAATCATGTTGCAATGAAAAAACTAGTTATGCATATAGAGAAGAAAGATTGTTTTTCAGAGCCTGCCTGCTAAGAAATAATGAATTTTCTCCAAAAAACTCATTCTGAGCCAACTAAAAACTAAAAGGAAGTTATTAATTTTTTTTTTTTAGGATACTTGATTTTACTTTGGAATTTTTTTTTTAATCAATTGGAGTGTAAAGACAAATGCAATTTTGGTTTTAATGTATAAGTGCTACATTTCTTATGCAAGTATTATAATAATATTATAGTATGATAACGTCCTTTCCTTCTATCTTAGATCTCTCAGGTTTTTCTCATAGAATCCTTTAAATTTATCTCCAAAGTCTTCTAATTTAGGTTAATGCAAATTACTTATTCATTGGCTCTCCTCCCTCATTTATCTTGATCTTCAAACACACACACTCTTTCAAGAGTTAGTCCCCTTTAACTATTTCAGGAATGTGATTCTAGAACTCCACTTTTTTCCATTTTGTCTGTCAGTGATGACAGTTTCAGCTGTGTATTTTCTTCCTCCAGAATTATCTCAAGTCTTGCATGCAATCTGTACATGCAAAAACCCCAAAGAAAAACACACCCCATACAATTCAAACTAATGAAGTCTTGAACTCCTCTAAAATTATACTTTCTTGGAATGCTAGAAATTATGTTTAGATGTTAGAAAAATTAACTGTTTGATAATGACTAGAGAGCAAATAACTTAGATGTTGCCTTGTATGCTAATATAAGCACTCTTTGTATGTGATGTGTTGCTGAAACTTCAGATTCTGCAAGAGATACTGCCTTATGATACCATTCCTGTTATTGAGCCCTGCTGAAACCTTTGCTGTTAGGAAAAAAAATACAATTACATTTTGTACCTACAGTGCTGTCTTGCATTGGTTCTTCTTTTTGAATATGAGAATAAAATCAGCATGACAAAATTAATCGTCCAAAATTTTTTCTCATTTTTTTCCAAATTACAAGTGAGATTTGAAAATCCATAGATCAAAAATTAAATTGGCAGAGAAACCACAGAAAAGCAGGTTATAGAAGAACTGAAGGTATATTGTGATACAATGTTTAATGGCAGAATTATGACTACTTTAGGAGTTTTTCCTGTGTGTTGTTCAAAACCTTCTGATCTCCCTGAACCTGAAATTATGGTTCTTAATGAGAATCCAACAGCACTGGTATAATAGGGGTACTATCCAGAGTCTGACCCCATCTATTTTGTAATATAAAATGCATGACACAAATTCAGTACATATAAAAGGAGGTATTTTTATTTGAATTTCTCTTTGGATATAATTTCTTCTCAATCCTAGAACTATTTGATATTATCTTTAACGGCACATTTCTAACAAGATAATTTGAAATTTCAGCATATATTCTGTATGAAACCAGAACACTATACTTTGCTAGCTACAGCATCATATTAAAGACTGGTTAGGGAAAGGAGAAATGCACAAGGTGGGCAAAAGAAAAAAACAAAAAGAAACCCCCCCCCAAAAACCCACTCAACAACAAAATAAAACCCTCTGACTGCAATAAACTGTTTTCAGTTTTCAAGGACTTTTGTGAGAAATAGTGGTGTAAAAGTTCCTGTGGGTTTTTGTGTCTCGTTCAGAAAAATATGATGCAATTTGTAGAAATCAAATCCTTCGTTAGATGTATTTCTACAATCAGCAATTTCTCACCACTTTAATAACCTGCATCCAACACGGAGCTAAGTCATGCTACTTCAAAGATGCAGAAATTGCTGCAATAGTTATTTGGGTTATTATTCATTTGGGCACTCCTAAGTATTATGCAATCCAAGAGGAAATTCTCTGCCTAAGGTTGTAGCAAATTCTTTGCTGTTTTCACAAAGTCAAACAAATATTTCTGAGGTACTGCTTGTGCTTACATTAGAGAAAAACAAATTCATGAAGATTCCTCCTGAGCTGAGCTGTCATTCTAATAATCGTCTTCCCTCTGGTTACATCCAAAGTAGAGTCACGTTTTAACAAGATTTAGTTTGTTCTTTTGTTGTGATGAGAGATGCCAGGTTTAGTCTGGAAAGTGGATGGAGTCAAAATTGTTTAGATTTCTGTTTCTCTGATAGTTTAACCTTTCCCCAGCCGAAATTTTTTCCATGTATAATTTGATGATTTGGATCATTTTGTAGAGATTTCAAAATATCTTCATGGTTACAAAAGGATCAAACCCCAGGACAGGTGTCCTCCTAATAAATTCCCCCACAAAGTGACAGCCATTGACAGGGCCTGAAGAGCAGAGATCAGTGTACAATGTAATGTGTTCTGGCAGATTGAATTTACTGAGAATCCACAGTAGTTCTAGCCTTTCCTGGATGCTACTTCTGACCCATTGCTCACCAGACCAGCAGGAGATAGTTCTCAAGAGGTCACAGACAAATGTCTGACGTTCATGCTGCAAAATTCCCTGGTGTTTAAAGGCAATACCCTTAAGATATGACCCTTATCTAAAAATACATTCTTTAGAGAGATGTTCTCTAGATGGGATTATGGTTTCCCTAGCAGCAGATTAGAAAATTCTTGAATTTTGCCTAGTGCATGAAGTTCAGATAACCCTCCTCATTCACATCTTTTCAGATGATACAGTCCCCACAGCACAAGGACAAACAAAACTAGGCAGAATTTAAACACTCAAAATTTAGGAAATATGCAGTTTATCTACATCTCACTGCCAAGATCTTTTAGATTCCTTCTAACCCAAACCATTTTATGATTCTAGAGTTTTACCTACTTTTTCATTTAACATGTTGTACTGTTAAGAACATTATTCCTGGTAGGAAGAGAATGATTATCTTTGTCTATAACAGCAATTTAGTGTTCTAAATTCTTCCCAAGAAACAAACAAACAAAAAATTCATGGGAATCTCTCAGGATCATAAGCATGATGTTGTTGACCTGCGTCAGATACAGATTAGGCAGGCTATGTTAGTCAAGCAACCTTGGATATGAGCTTTCTGAATTATGGCATAAGCATTTCTGTGCAGTTACCTGATACATTTATGCCACATAAGCAGCTATTTTAGGTGTTGATTGGGTTCTGTTGAACAGTCCAAATACCGGCAATAAAAGGAGGTAGATTACCCGGACAGTTTGCTGAGACAAACCCTGTGGGCCATGGTCAGGAGGTGCTGCACATGCTGCCCATCTGTGATGCATCTGGGATGTCCTAACAACGACATTGTCCTTGATTAGCTGTGGCTGTCACTGCCTGGTACACTAATATCAGAGTTGCCGTTTTCTGAGATATGTAATATATCTTTTCTGAGTCTGACTTATGAAAAATGTCCATATGTGGCCCTCAGAGAAAGAAACTCTGGTTTCATCTGAGTAATATATATAAATATGATAATATAACAGGTTCTGCTTGAAGTGATGCTAGATTTTATGCTTGGAAAACTCTTAACAGAGAGTATAAAACATGCATACCCATGCCCCTGCTGTTATTACTACTACAATCATTATTATTTCACTGTTTTCCCCTCAGCAGTTTGATTTATGATAAAACTACGTCAGAAATAGCAAAATATGATAAAGAAAACCAATCCCCACAGGAAACATTACCTCCTTGCTAAAACCAAGTTGCACAAGTCTGGCCTTGCTGGCATATGGTAACAACTTCCACACTGATTATTAACAATCAAGTCTGGAATGTCATTTCTCTCCAGAATTGGATGGTGCCTGTATTGTAGCACCAGCAGACAGACAAAGACCACACAGAAAGGATCTTGCTTTCCATTGAACCATAGGAAAGAAAAGTGGCACTGTGTTCAAGTCCATTAAGCAAGCACTTCGCCCAGTTTCACAGCAGATGTATCTTTACATGCTAAATTAAGTGTTGCAGTGTTTAACATTACCTACTCCATACACATCCTTAGAGACAGTTAACAGTCAACAAATAAATTATTTAATATTTACTGTTTCTCCCCAAAACCTATGAATGTGCAAAAAAGCTAAATATTAGACTATGTTCCAGTGAGAGGTACAGCAATTCAGAAAAGCTCATGAAGAATACCACTGAATCTTCCTAAAGAAAACAGCTTTCACTCAGAAGAAAACCCCTGACCTGAATAATATTAATATAATATTAAATAAGGATAAGTGACAATAACATTTTTCATCGACAGAACCCAAAATCTGTTTCAAATGAGATGGGAACACTAACAATCATATTGATTGAAGTCAAGGAGATTCCTTTAACTCACCCAGTAGGCCAGAGTGCAAGCCAAGAGCAGAGTTCAACTCTACTGGGATGCAGACCAATGACTCCATCATTAGTAAAGCCACCTTGGTTTTGTGTTAGCAAACTATGATTTTTTGCAGCCTTAGTCACAAAAAAGTTTATCCCAGAATGATATCTTTTAGCTACATTTCAAGCAGGACTTAATGCTGGTATATATTCTGGCTTCAACCTAATCTCATCTTACTTTAAAAATGGCTTTTAAATTTTTTACGCAAAAATCTATTAATTACACAATTTCCCAAGTAAACTACCTGGGAAGTAATCATTGTATGCAATTTTTAATCCTAAAGCTTTTACCATTATTCCTGTTTTTCAATCCATTTAATGAAAAACCTTTTAATCAAACCACACTGTCAAGAAGACAGGCTTCATTCACATGAAATAATTTTCTTCCACAAAACACTTCCCAATCTGCTGTGGATTTGCCTATCCATAGATAGTGATAAGAAATGTCAAAGCATATTGTTGTGCCTTAAATCTGAAAATGCTTAAATAAAATGAAAACTGTGAAAAATAGTTAACATTAATTTTAAATTTCCAAACCAAACTTACTTTCATTGAGGATCTGGGAAACATAAATGGATTGATTTATGTTGAGAGATAACAAAAATGGTCTCATCATATCTGATTTTAAAAATGAAAGATTTTGTAAAAATAATTCATCTTCATGTGAGGTCACACTGCACTAATAACACTCTACATAGAGAGTTAACTGGTTTCTGATCTCTTCACCTAGTCAATGTCAAGGAATAAATTCTAGAATATACTGCAGATATGAGAAAGCAATCTGTTCTCTTCAAAGCATGTGAAAGCCACTGAGAAGCAGACAGAGGATTGTTCCATATGACAGGGAGATAATTTCTACCAGGTGGAAAATTTGCTTAAATCACCAAAATTAGCATGCCAGACACATTTGCGTGACCTTAGCCTAAAACTGGGTCTGCAACAGGGCATGGATCTATCTGTTCACCAATACTTCTATGTTTTCTTTATTAAAATTTGACTTAATGTGTATTTCAAAGGAAGGGTAGGTATGACATTAGTTGTGCAAGTGAAGGACATCAAACTACCACAGAATGAAGCCCTACGTGGCCTCCTGAGACACTATGATGAACATTTGAGCCAGGATTTTACACTACTCATCAAAGGCGCTGTAATACTCAAGGGTATGCCTATGGCACTGCACAGTTTGCTTCTAGTCTGAGCTTTCAAATACATTTGCCCAGCTCTTGTCTGATCAATACCTCTTCTTTGCAGAGCCATGCTAGCAGGTCATTTTTCTCTTGCAGACTATTTCATAACATCTGCAGCACAGATAACTTTTCTCCTGAGCTTCCCTCTCCCTTCCTAAGACTTCCATCTGTTCCTAAAAATTCTTAGACCTTGTGCTTGAAAGTGATTTCTTTTGGAACAGCAACCAAAGCTGTCTGCACATAGCCATCCTTCCCCTAATATTGCCAGATATGGCGAAAATGTTCCATTCAGTTGCACAATAATTTAATTAGCTTATTAAGGTCTGAGTCTCAGACCTCTACAATGCTATTTCATCTTATTTCTAAATTTCAGCTTTGGTCCTTACAAGCAATAACAGTTAAAAATGTATTTTGCCTTTTTAACATTCACTGTACTCAGTTCTCTTCTTCCACACATTTTTGTTAGGTTTTATTACATTTTTTCATATACTTTTGTTAACAATATGAACTCATAGCCTTCTACAGAATCTATGGGATTCTATAGAGGGAAGAAAAATTTAAAATTTATAAAGAAAAAAAATTATTTTTATTTTTTACCACAACAAAAAACCCTTAATTTTCCAGCTAAATTATTTTTTCTATTGATCCAGATTTTCAGGCTGGAATAACCAAGAAGTACAGATTTAAATGCTTGCAACAAGAAATTTTACAAATATGAGCTTTTCCTTTCATTTGGAGTGAAAATCAAAAAAGGAATCCAAATGTTAAGAATTTTCCATAGGTCAGAAATTTCATTTTCCAGGCTTTTTTTCATAGGATTCATTTAAGCTATCTTTTAGAGCCATTAAAATTTTATTTGATTGGTTAAAATCCTTGGAAGTGAGTTTTTCCTACCACTTCTGCAGAACAAACCACTTTTCTTATTTAAATATCTGTCCTTTTTAATGGTATTGGAGGCTGCCTGGAAATGAGCAATTCCCCCATTTTCAGGTAAATGCATTAAAAGATTTGAGCTTTGAAAGGTGTTACAAGTGAATTCCAATTTCTTTTATTTGATTGGTGAAACATACATCATGAGTTTTCTACTGTTTCCTGAAAGGTTTTACAACTGAAGCCCTCTGGCTGAGGGAAAGAAGGGCAATTCAGCAGAGGTACAATTCTTGCAGATGGTGGAAATGATAAGGCTGATTTGAAAACCTTAAGATTAAAGTAAGCAAAATAGTCTAAGAAGGGCAAAGAACCAAAAAAAAGCTTCTCAAGCAGCTCCTATAATTTTCAGAACACTGTATTCTTTACCTCCAAGTTGGCCCACAATCGCATTCATTTGTTATGTCAACTTCATCAAGGAATGTTAATTTGGAGACACCGGATGCTACTGCCCAGGCCTGAAAAGCATCCTCAGAAGTCACTCAGAAAACATAGCTAAGATACTACTGTGAAGAGCAACATGCCAGGCATTTAAAAGATAAATAAATAAAGTAGAAGAAATAAAACATCTCTTGGAAGGCAGCACAAAGGTATCTAATTTAGTGAACAACTGTTACCAGTTGGACAACAATTCCAGGAAAGCATGGCTCAAACTCTATTTCCTATTATGCAAGAACAGGTGCAATTATAAATAAGCAGTACTTTTTCCCATTACGATTAATACATTTGTTTTTCTATCCTAAAGCCAAATAAACCCATTTTTAATGCAGTACGTAGGTATGACTTTATGGTGCCCATAAAATTGCAGTTTCCTTTTAAGGTCACAAATGGAAGACACAAGAGATGCAAATTTCACTGATTTATCAAAAATAGTTTGAGCTACAAGTGTTGAGGAAAATCAAGTATTTTTTTCACAGCATTTAGTTGAAGTGATGTCTTGTGTATGCAGCTGGCTGAATAATGAACTATACTTATGAATAATTACACTATCATTGATTTGGTTTTTGGGTTTTTTGCAGCAGCAGCCGCCCAAATTCTTTTCCTCTAATGATTTCTAATTCAGCTTTAAATAGAAAAAGGAATGTGAATTATTTTCCAGATGGAATGTGGGGATATTTTTATGGATTAGTGATGAAAGAACCCAAAATGTCTTAACATATGTTTGTAGGACAGATGCTTTTACCCTGTGAGAAACTGAAAAATGGCTTAAGAAAGTAGGGAATTTTTACCAGACGGAAAGACTCATGCAAATTTTAAATTGCCCTATTCTTCCCTCCAAAGCAATTCAAGGCAATTTACTCCTGGAGAAAACTAATGCATTTAGACCTGAAAGTACCTCAAAGCAGATGTGCAGGTAGTTTCTGCAATAGCTTAACTCTACTAACTTTTTTGCTTCTTGGGTCTTTATCCTATAGGTAACACTGATGGCCCAAGATTTTTAGTTTTTATATGATTTTAGCTTTGTAGATTTTTAATATGTATAGCTGAGCTGTGTATTTTCTAGCACCTTCTCACTTTGGAAAGGTACTTCCCTTTCTCACATATTCTGTCTAGTCTTATTATCAAGGAAAAGCATTTCTAACAAGGACATCCTGTTTTGCACCAGCACCTGGGAGACAAAACAAGATATACGACAAGAACCTTTGGAGGGACTCCAAGGGGAAGGCCCAAGGTAGATTACCAGGGCAACCAGTCTCCTATTGGATGAACCTGCTTGATATAACAATTAGTTAAACCTCTAAAAATTGTGACAGTTCAATGCTGCATAGGGATTATCTGCGCACCTGAAAGCTTTTATTAAAAGACTGTTCTTTATGTTATCAGTTCTAGTATTCTTCATATATCTCTGGATTGTGTAAACCATTGAACCAATATCAGTGAATACCTATTGCATATAAGGGAAATAGCATAGATTTGTGCCTTACAGTTTGTCTTATTCTATGTTGAACAGCAACCAAAATATTCAGATTTCACTTCTCATACTCTTGTAATTCACTTCTCACACCTACATTTCAGAAAATTTTTATAAAGGAAATATCAGCACATCCTTCCAACTTCTTCTTGGTCTGAAGTGGGATCTTAACTCAGGTGCAGCCCCAAATATCTGTGCCTAGTCTTGCAAATCCAAACCAATTTCCTGACCCCCAGAATAGTAAATGGTACTGTAGTGACAACTAGTGCATACAGATAAGTCCATACTAAATCCAAACAGTCTTCGAATGGAGTGATATAGGGTATTCCCATATCCTCCACAGCATTTCTAGCCCTGGTAGCATGATTCAGAAATGTTTAAGATGCTTACTTAAACCTCATAGGACTTGCTAAGATTCAGCTTTATGCTGTGCAATACCACATTAAGTGGATTTTGGGTCCTGGAAAAATGTAGTCCCTCCTATGAAGGACTGTCTAAATTAAAAAAGCTACCTTAACTTAACTTGTCTCTGCCTGGAGCTAGCGTGGCTTTTTCTGCTCTTACAAACAATCTATACCTCTTTTAAGCAGCTCATGGATAATGAAGATTATATGGTACATACTGTCATATATTAGATGAGTGTTTCTAGACCCTAAAAGAATTTGCACTATGTGGGTGTTTATATAACCTAGGAAATTTTGTTCAAATGTCGTTTTACTGTACTGCGATTCAAGTGGATGTCAAGTCCATTTTTGTCATGGTCTAACAATTGAAAAAGTGGAGCACTTAGTAAGACATATTACGTTTAGCTGTTATTTTCAGAGTGACATAGAATTCCTCTACTTCACAGTTCCTTACACAGAAGTCCGTTGCTTTGTCTGTCTCTCTTCAGGACACAGTCTCTCCTTATGTGTATGCAAAAATTTTTCTTGTAGGATACTGCACAGAAGACTGATTTCTCCACTCCTATATACTAGTCCACCCAGACAGAATGCTGAGAAATACAGAAAAGCAAAGATTACTAATTTATACTAGACTTAACAGTGCTGTTTCTTTCAGCAAAAATACGTTTCTAATATTGAATAACAAACGTTTATCTTTAAATGGTTTGTGATCTCAAGTCATTAGTTAAGCATACAGTCAAAAGGCCACCTAAAGTACCTGAGCAGTGCAGATATATGTTTTCCTCTAAATTCAAGTAATTTATTCCTTTTCCAGTCCTCCCTTGTGCTGAAAACCAAGTCTGAAAATTTATACCTAACGACAGAAACTGACCTTGTCCCTGCTCTCTCTGACCTTCCTTTTCAGAATGAAAACAAGTATCAAACAAATATTTCAGACTCTCTTTTCTCTCCAAAAGATCATTTGGCTCACCTGGCCAAAATGGTTTATATAACAAGCCTTTGTGCATATAATAATAACTTATTTTCTTTGGAATGAAGATATGAAAAAGTATTTTTAAAAAGAGCCAAGGTTAAGATCTTATTCAAGTAAATATTGAACACATTCCTAAGAATAGTCCTTCAGATCTGGAACAGGTTCAAGAACAGTTACTTAACAGTCCAAAGAAAAAATAACTTTAAGTTTTGATTTTTGTAAGAAATATGTCAAGAGGCAGATTGGACCTTAATCATACAAGAGCACACATTTTGAAGTTTTTTGGTTTTTAGTGTTTTTTGGTAAAGGGAGAAAGTTATGCAGTGAAGTACTTAGCAGAAGTCAAATAAAATCAGACATGATATCTGTTACACAGATGCCCTTATGTGGTTGTTTCTATAAACAAACAAAAAAAGCTAGGTAATCAAAGAGGAGCCCAAATGAAAATAATTGTTCATTGAAGAGACAAAGCAACTTCAAATCCTGAGATTGTGAGTGGAATGCAGAGACCACAATTCTAATGAATGCAAGTGAGGTTTTGTATCAGAATTCTTTTGCTGTTTACTTTCAGAAAAATGCAACCCCCTTGAGCGAAACTTCTTTGCTGCCTGAAAGATCTGGGTAGCCTGTTAAATGCCAGTCAGATTTCTGGACTCAGATTCCAGGTCCACAGTCTAATTCTGTCATTAAATCAATTGAGGCAAACCAAATACACACACACATCTGTGTAAAACTGTATGTTCATTCAAGAGAACAAAGTATACTTCCACAAAACCAAGACGTTTTGCATGTTTTGCATTTCTCCATTCTATTTTCCCCACCTGTAGCTTCTCCAAACTTTTTTTTTTTTTTGGCCTCCCATAGCACCAAAGACTCTTCAATTTCTTCTATATCAGTTACACACAGTCAACAAGACCTAGACAGCAGTGAGCATTATCTGCTGAATACAATGGCATGTGTTGGCACTCTTCAGCCTACAAATCCAATGACATCTCACCCAATATGCCTGTTTATAAGTGTCTTCTGTTGGCCAAAGAATTTAGACTGGCACTAAGACCACTTCTACTGTACATGGAAACCTGCNCACTCTGGGTACACAAAACTAAACTACACTTACAATGAAAACTGCTAAACAAAATCTGCAACCCCACAGAAACCTTTATTCCAGCCACAGCCAAACTGGAACACCTGAGGCAAAAAATACAATCAAGCTCTCACTGCTCTTTAGTCAGTACTGTTACTACTCAGCTCTAGTCCATGCTGCTCTTTCTGTCATAGTCAGAGAGGAAAAACTGAGAGAGCTCAAGTCCGACTGCACAGATTGAATTTGTCATCATGTTCCAAGCCAGTAAACAAGAGCTTTCCAAGCTGCTGGAAGAAATGGTGGGCTACCTTTCCATAGCCTCTCCTACAGACTAGCTTTGCAGCCTCCTCACTCATCCTCCTCTGCACCTGAGTGCCTGAGTCAAGGGATGTGAGTTCTGCAAAGCAAAAGGTCTCTTTAAACATAGTTGTGGCTGGAGTGAATATTTTAGTTCTCCTGAAAAACCTTTCTTTGGTCACAGGAAGAGGTTGGCCTGCTTGTCTCCATAGTCATTAGGCTCTACTAGAGTAAGATAAGATGCTCTAATCAGAAAAAAAAAGGGAAAAAGAAAGAAGATAGAGTAAAAATTATGGGAAAATCTAGAAATAATAGTAGTATAATCCCTTGTTAAATGGTGATTGCAAAGGCTTGAAGAAAATGGCTTGGTATAAATAAATTAGATTAAACCATATACAATATTCTTCAGTGAAACAAAACCACTTACTCTCTGATGACACTGTGCTCTACTTGAACATACTGCTAGTATTTTGTTTGCTAAAAAGATTAGATCCAGCTGTGTTTCTTTCCTTCCAACCATTCAGAAGGGCTGGATCCTCATCTGGCCTAATTACTATAGTGATGCAGGTGTCAACAGAGGTAGGTGAGCTGAAAATCTAGCCTATCAACTACTCACTTCCTACAGAAATTGTAGACAGAATGACAGGAGCTCCTTCTTATTCCAAAATTCAGAAACACAGGCTTTGAAAGCACGTGTTTTCTAAAAGCACATTATGCACCTCCCTCAGACAGACAAAATTATCTAAACTTCTAGCATAATAACTGCTACTCTTTTTTTTTAAACTCACAAAATTGAAAGAAAATTTGTAAGCTTGCTTACCAACAGCTAGCTGCTGCAGAACACTAGCTACTTTCACATGGCGCTGAGACATAAAAGTACACTTTGTATGTGCAACAGCATTTACCATGAGAATAATTAAACATAAAATTCTATTTATAATGCAAATGTAATTCTGTAACATTAATTGTTATATATATTATGTATAAATTAAATAAGACATAACCCCAAGTTTTAATACAAGTAATTACTTTTGAAATAACAGACATTTAAACATTAGTAAACTGGGTAATAAAGAAAACTGGGTGTGCATTAAAATAAAATGCTTTATTTACATGACCATAAGTTATTTCAGGGGTCTGCCTTATTTATTGTGCAGGTGAACTGTACTTATCTGGGCAGCTATCCAACATTTTGTGTACGCTTTGTTTTGGAAGGTTGGTTTATATAGCCAACTATTCAAACACTCTTATGAACTCAGAGCTACTAATTTCAGTGAGGATTTTCCATTGTTACAATGGGATTACATCACAAGGAAGATAAAGAATATTGTACCCATAAAATTAATAACAATAACGAATATACTTATGGGCAACTGTGTGCAAAAGAACTAGTATGTGGGCTAATTCAGGATTCCCTCTGTAACTTGTCTGTAACTTGATTTTTCAGAGAATAGAATATATTTTGTGATCTGTACAATGAAAATTCTAACAAACTAGGCAAAGCGAAATTAATTTCCTTGCTTCAAAGCAAAGCAGCGTAATTTCTCAACAAATCAGTATTTTAAAAGAAAATCGGCCAAAAGCCTGTTAGCAAACCAAAGCTAATCACATTTTTTTTTTTTCTGAAATGGAAAAGTAGCAAAGCACATTTTTAACCTCAATACTGTCTATGCTTTAATTGAATAAAAGGGCTTCTTGCAGCAGAAAATACCAAAAATGCTTTAAATATGGGAACTGCACTGCTCTAAATATGGGCATCTGAGCTGTTTATAATGATGGAAAATATCCAGGTACCCTTTGGATTAAGCATTAGAGCCGTTTCGAGTGCATTTATGATAATCCACTGAGAAAGTATGGGTTTCCCACTGGAATGAGAAATAAATGCAGACCACAGCCTTTTATTGAGGAACAAAGCATCAGTTTGTGTTATATTCAGGTTAAAAATATCCCGGAAATAGCTATAGTCACAAGAAGCAGGTCAGCTGAAAGAATTTTGTCTTTTTTCCAGTGACAGGAATATAAAGTAACATTTCTGAATCAGAAAGAAACCTCAGCATTTGCTATGCTTTAACAAAATATAAGGAAATGCTGGCAGAGATTCTACTCCCTTGTAGGAGTAAATGATGCTTGAGATTTTTATCTGAATACTTCAGTGAGCACTCTATTTCACACAGCTGTTTAGACTATAAGTTAATATATTAACACTAACATTTAAACTATTTCTTTTCAAAGGGGAGTCAGATTCTCCTGCATTCTTTCATACATTCAGAGTTACAACTACTATCTCCCACAAAAAGAGAGAACTTCACTTTTTATTTTTTAATGCTCTCAAGACATAATAACAGTAAAACAAATTAGATGGATAAGGAAGAAGAGCATAAAATAGGTGAATGTGATATTCTTTGAATGGAAAACATAGTGACTGAGCAAAGTTGCTGATTTGACATTAAAATTATTTATTAAGGATGCAAAAATTTCACAAAGATTTCACCACTATCACAATTTAGACTTCAAATTTGTGTATTTTGTGACAGATATTATTCTTGTCAAAACTCACATTTTTTAAATTCCAGCCTATATTTCAGTCTGTCTCTCTTTTTTAAAAAAATTAAGCTACACTTTTTTCTCCTCTTGTACTTCTGCAAATTTTCCATGCAGACAAGACTTTTGATATTCCATGGTTTTTCAGTGAAATGAAAAATGATACAGTTTTTCAAACTTTGTGGGTTTTGACAAATTATTTTACTGTTTTTGACAAACAATTCTGGTATAATATTATAATTTCTACCTTCTGGCAGAAGTTCATTTTAACATTGAGAATGTCAGGTGGTGTATGAGATCCCAGCTCCCTCATTCAAACATTTTAGCAAGGTATGTTTATTTTACAGTTTCCTATCACAGGAAATTTAAAGAAACCATCCACACAGATACCTTCCCTTCCATAGGCTGAATTTCCTTAAGTGAAATTGGTGGTTTGAAGGATATTTTTGCTTTGATTCTCTTAAAAAAATACAGATAGCTGGTCACAGCTGTTTATAAGTTCACAAACTACAATCATGGTGTGCTGATTTCAAGCATCTAACCTATCATTTGAGAGAAATTATAGAGAGTACTGGCTCTAACTCCCACTCTATAAATTGTACCAATTTCATGCATGCAGGAATGATGAAATTAAGAAAAATGAACTTCAAAGAGATAATAATTCAGACAAAATGAAGAGGGTTGCTTTTATCTGTGGGCCTCAAAGCTTTAACAGTCTAATGGGTTTCTGAAGTTTCTGTCTAAATAAAGAACGTTCAGTATTGCCTAGGTAGATACTGATTGAGAACTAAAGGTCAACTATCCAGCCAGATAACTCAGGGTCTGGTCTTCTCCTAAGGAATACTATAACAGCAGTTATTCACTAGACTTATGTGAAATATCTAGCAAAAAACTAAGGTATTGTTTGATTCAGAGTGTGCACTCACTCATTTTAGAGCTTCACAAACCATTTTTAATTTTAAAATGCTCTAACATGTGGCAAATGTGTGTACCAGAACCTACTCAGAGAGTGCCTGGCTTCTTATAATTCCCCATGAACCCCTGTGTGTGTCCAGTGTGCAGAATCAACAGATTTCATTCAGCAGAGTACTGCAAAGGAAGGAACAACACTATGGGTGAATCCCAGACGTGCACAAAGCTGTTTTGTTTCTACTCATTGAAAACTTTCAAATCCATGTTTACATAGGTAGGAATAGAGAATTATATGGAGAAATGAAAGAGAAGTTTACAAAAATAGTTTGTCTTTTTTCTTTCTCTGCAGTGTAACAGAATGGGAAGCTTTGATCCTTTGTAGAGATCTGAGCATAGTAAACCACTGGAGCATAGCTCAAGATCATCAGCAAAATGCAGAAAATTAACTCCACTGTGTATTCTTCCTCACAGAATTAAACTCTAACTAGGTACACCATCAGGAGAAGTGTGTCTTACTGTTCCTATTGATACAGGGTGAAAAAGAGTCCATGTCATTAAGGATTTGAACTGTAATTAGACGCTAATCAGAACAGAGCTTGCTAGTCATACAGATCATGCAATTTATACTTTTAAGTATTAAATTTCATTGCAAGACTAAAGACTATGTCCACTATTTTCTTAGAATTGTTTTTCTGTGGAACAATATGCTGTAATTGCCACAAACTTTCTGTGCAAATATAAGGGACATTATCCCTTGAAATGGCACATGTAGAGGGAACGAACTAATCAATTTTTTAAACTACCAGTCTGCACCACAGAACAAAATTAGTACTCAGATTATAGGAAAAAAAATACATATGTTTCACTTTTAAGACATGTAAAATAAGAGGGATTTGAGGTGGTAAAAAATAAGTACTTTCAAAGAAAACAAGATGAGATTTGTATGGGGGATAAAGTTATGGAAACTTGGTGCAATTTCTAGGTCCTATAAACATAAATTGGAATAGTAACATAGCTGAGTATTTATTATAGATGAGTATTAAAAAGAGTGGTGTAACATTCTAGTATATTTGTATTTTTAACAAATACTTTCAGAATGAAGACCCTGCATTGAGACAAAAGTCTTCTTGACAGATATTTTAATTTCTAATCACATAATACACAATCCAATACATAACGTAACCATAGTAAGAACAAAGGTTGTCATCATCCTTTTGAAATTCCTTTATGTTCAGTCTTTTTTGTTTACTAGATTCTCAAAATATCCGCACTTGAAAATTTAAGTCTCTCTGTTGAACTATTTTGTACCTGCCGCTGATTTTCACTTCTAATGAGAATATTAATTCTCCTAGGATCTTATTATTGAGGATATCAGCTATATTCAGCAGATGATGGCTCAAACAGCTGGCCACTAGCTCAACTTGACTCCTCGTTCCATTAAATCCTCTGATCCACAGGGTGTATGTTGGACAGCTGTTGGAGGCATGGAGTAGATAAAGAGCAACGTACATCAGCTGCCTACCTAGAAGCAAGGCTGATCTCTGGAGTGAAAAGAGTAGGTGTTTTGTGACCCCAGGATACATTAACAACTGTTCAACACTACAGAAAAGTTCTTTTAGAAAACAGGCCTTGGCCCTTCCATATGCAGAAATTCCTTGTACTATATAAATTCACATGATGACTGATTTCACAGAAATGCACACTGAAGTTCAATGCTTGGCCATCAACATATTTGGAAATACATACATGCAAGTGTTCTTGTGAATGGATGGATGGTTAAGGAGAGAGAAAGAGGGAGAGAGAGACAGATGGTATTTATATTTAAACATAGACCCTTACACTTGCACCACTCTCAGACATACTTTGAATTCTTCCTACAGGAATTCAGCATAGAAGATGGTTTGGGATTGTGAATAAGGTTTTGTGTATACCCAGAATAATAATTCACCTGTTCAGAATTATTTTTCTTCTGCTATAAATCTTGTCTCATTCACACCCACATTTGAGAAGACTTCCTACATAACTGGTAAATGAAAATGTCTCAGTATATCTGTAGGTGCTGTGTGTTGCTATCTCCTACTCTGTTGAATAATGCAAATGCAACTGAGCAGGACTTTGTAGCATTTATGTGACTTTTAATTTCACTTTTTAAAGTAAACAAATACTTAATCTTACAGTCTAGTGAAACAAAAACAAGGAGAACTCTCCTTTAAGAGCTGTTCTGAAACTGATTTTTTAATTTCCTTTGGGAGAGAGGTGAACTCAGACCATATTTGTGGGAGGATTCTTTATCCTTCTTTCCCTTCATGGGTGTATAAATAAAACCAATGAAACAGCTTCTGATTTTAGAAGCTGATTGTTTCAAAGTAATCATTCCGATTTCCTGAAAATGGATCAACTTCCTTTACTTTCACATAGATATGCATGACACAGTAAGAAGGGAAAGCTAGTTTAGGGAATTTACTCTGAAACCCACAAGGTGCCACATATAATCACAATTTCTGAGTTGTCCTTAATGGGCAAGTCTAGACCAGCAACAGTAATAAGCATAGATAGTTTTCTGCTCCCTGCAAAAGGTTGTTGTAGTCATATGGCCTTCCACCCATAGAATTTATATAGATAGATATAGCCAATTTGTAGAGTTATTCAAATTTTTGAGGTTTGTTTCTAATTTAATCTCATCGTGTAAGGGAAACTCATAATGCCCAAATGCATCCCACCACTGAAGTTAAATTAAGAGGCTATACAAAGGGAGGAAAAGAAATTCTCACCATTTACCACATAGGATGAAAACAAAATATAGTACAAGTCATACTTTTATCTCGCAAGGCACAAATTCATTAAATTTACATATGTTAAACCATATGAAGTATCTACTTTCTGCACAAACTTACTTTTAGCCTACATGTATATCCCACTGATATATTGTTGTCAACTGTGATATTCATATTTAGGGGTTCATATTAATTTCTGATTTTTTTTTCAACATCAAAACTTTGGTTTTGCCACCTAGACACATACCTTTACAACTTGATGATCCTTATGGGTTCTTCCAAACTCAAGATATTCGGGGATTTTTGGCAGCTAAAACAAGCAAACCTGTAGACCTACACATCCTCAAAGTAGGGCACCTGGACATCAGAGTCAGAATATTTCAGGAAATTAGCATGGAAATAGAAAGGAAATCCACTGTAATGAGGCATGAAAAGAGTGCCAATTATGCTGTAAACTATGATGAAATGTAGGAAACAGTGAACAGAAAATACAAAAATGCTGTGAACTGTGGAGGAAGAAAGTTAAAGAGATCTCCTTGGCTGGAGAAGAGAATGGTAGAATGCTTATTCTTCAGAATACAGGGGATAGAAAAAGGTATATCTTTTCATGAATGGAATTTTAGAACAGATGGAACTGATGCAATTTTAATTATACTCAAATCTGGGACATGAAATACAAGAATTGGTATAATAAATAAACAAAATTCTGAATAAAAAAAAAAAAATCAGGTCAGGAAAAGGTGTGATCTATTATTTCTACAATTTTGATTTATAAGCCATGGCTTGGGAGGATCTTCATAGCTGCTGTTTCTGAAGAGGGTAAAGGTCCAGTTGAGGGGTGGTTTTTTTTGAACATTCTTAATCAACCCACCAGACACCTAAATACTTAAAAGCTAAGTACACAAGAGATAAACATCATAACATTTACATTGCATAATCTAAAGAAATAAGGACCATAAGCTAGTGGATGAGATGGTTATAGAATGTATCAGATAGCTGAATCAGAGATGAAGCTTTCCAGTTTCAGGAGCCCAAAGGTGGAGTTGGCTATGAAAAGTTCTGAATCAGCTTTGTTTATATTGAGATCAAAATGCCAGACTCAGCTCTTCAAACAGGAAGGCAAAGAGAGAAAAACGTACAACCTAACTCCAGAATCCAACCACAGCCCAAAGGAAAAGATGCCAAGAGATTGCTATTTGGAAAAATATTCTTCTTACAAAGCTTCAAAGATTTAAAGATGAGGCATCTAGTCTAAACCACAGCATCACAGACAAGGGAGACTGGCAATACTAACACACATGAGTGGGTGCACCTTCTGTCTGTGCCCCAGCCCTTTATCAGGACAAGGCCTGTATCTGTATTGTGCTCTGTTACCACAGAAAGCACACCCAAGAGGGGGAAGAAAAGGAAGAGGCAGCACGCTCTGACTGGATCACCTATTTAGAAAAACAAGAGTTAAGGAGCCCAGCCTACTTCTGAACAACACTGATCTCTCTTTAGATGCTTCTGCCACTGACTCAAAATAACAATGTAGACCATCTTTAGGTGGATAGCCTCCCCATGCAGGTTTCTCCTCCAACAAAAGAGGAAGCCTATGTGACTAACGTTGATCACATTTCTAACATTTAGTTATGTAAAATTAGTTTTATTAGGGGACTGTAAGGAGTAGATTATATTAGTACTTGTGTTTCATTTAGGTGTTTGAGGTATAGATGTCTATATTACATGGATGGGAAACATCCCCAAATATACCCTACAGACAGAAATAAATTCTTCAGCTATATGTATTTAAACCAGCAGTATTTCTTCACCTCTTTCTAAACTTGATATGTATTATCATGCAACCAACTCAGAGTATCCACTGTGGACACAAGGTTTCTGTCACAATAAGACCAGCCAAGCTGTAGTAAACGCAGGCAATGCCAGTTGTTTGCCAGTGTATCTAGATTTACAGATTTACCCTATGGAGATCAAAGTTTATGCCATCCTCATTCTCAAAAGATGGCACTTAATGCAGGCTACACAGTATTCCTCTGTAAATTAGAGATCATTGAATGCTGAAATTTTCTGATAGAGAGACATGGAAAAATAAATCTAGACTTGAAGTTTAGACTAATATCAATTAGAAATGAATCATAGCATAAAAAATCCTGAATTTGGAAAAAAATCAGGGTTTTGCTTTCAGTAGCCTTTTGCAATTAGTGGATTCTTTTCACCAAGAGCCTATGACTGGAAGTCTTTATGTACTTTTTTATCATAATATTAACAACTGTTACTGTAAGTTATCATAAATAATCAGTCGTATTCTATGCTGAATACCTGTATTAAAGACTATTGTGGATTGTCCTGACTAGGTGGATAAGACGCTTAAAACCCCAGGAATTCTGGAAGAATTGACTGATAAAATCTTATTTTGTCTTTCTTTCAAAAAGCCATATACCAAAATTAGGCTTCAGTACTGTTTTCCACAGAAGTTAAACAAAATTCTTCATTTTCTTAGTAGAATCTCTCTGCTGGTCTAACTTGCTTTGCAATTAAAAAGTTGCAAATATTTAAAAGATTGGAAAACTTCAAAGGCAGCGCAACTGAAGAGACCAAAACAGATTGCTGTAATATCCTCTATATCATTTTCTCAGGCATATTTACCAAAAAGATATTAAAGAATCCTAAAACATCTTCAAGGAAATAGAAAAATTAACACTCTAACACTCACCTATCTTCTACTAACAGAGGGATCAGTCTGACACTGATCAAGAGATCAGTCTGAAACTGAGCAGTGTATTATATGCCTTCTCATTGCAGTGTTCAACCTTGTGTGTAGTAGTAATGACTTTTCTATAGTTTATTATTCACTACAAGTCATTACCAACAATTTCTCTGTAAAGCAAAGGCATTGGAATAACTGTTATGGAATGCTGAAAGAATTTCCAGCATTGGGTTCAAGTCCTGCCACTGATTTTGGTAAACCTAAAGTAGTCTTTCATGGACAAATAAATATAATGACACATACAGATTACTTCTAATTGTGCCTGCTCCTAGTCTGCCATTAACTGTTAGGAAAAAACCCTATTTTAATAAATTAAATTGCCACTATTTAAGGTCCCATGAAAGTATCTTTAGAAAAAATAATGGATCTGCCAAATCATTTTGAACAGTCAGGAATCTTAATCTTATTTCAAAAAGCAGTACTTCAAGGAGCTTTGTTTTTCCACCCTTCAAAAGTACTTCACTCCTACCTCCATCACATATCCAGACACTCCTTGTTTGTCCCAAAGTATGTTTTTGAAGCTGGTTTGGGTGTCAGGAAATAGTAGTGTATTACACAGCAGTGATTTAAGGTACTAATCTGTGATCTGTGGAGTTGTGTGACGCAGGATTAAAGACATCAAAATGAGTGAGGAAGGTAAACAGCCTTATCACTCAAAGATCCACAGTGCAACTAAATTACTCACCCAGTGAGACTGTTTATCCACAAAACAGAAGACAAGCAGCACACCCTCTGGCCAATATTTGAACTCATTTCACACTCAGTCAACATTTCTCTATTCACACCCTCTGTCAACCTACTCTATCAATGAAGGGAAGACATTTGAAGTAAATTCAAACTGAAATAAAGTAATGGCATCACAGTTTTAGGTAGTTGATAGATGTTTTTGGAGAGACCAAAGATTCTTAGGGAAGATCAAAATCCCTATGCATTGCAACTATATCAAAATTAAATAGCTTTCTTAATTTTCCCTCTGAAACAGAAAATCCCCTTAGCGACACTTTATTACGACCTAGCATCTTGAAATTAAATCCAGTGCTAAACCAGTGATGGTGTCTTGGCCTATGACAATTAACATTTGTGAGCAAGATAGGAAATTTTTACTTTCAATGCATTTACTCAAATTAATACCTTAGAAATATTTGGATCAGTCTCAAAAAAGAAGTATCTAGCTAATTCTTTCCTCTCTGACTATGGGTCTTTGTGGTTTTACTCCAATTCTGCTTATTATAAGGTAGCTGATTATTTTTCTTCAGTGTTTATATTGGTGACAACTTCTCTATCAAAACCCATCTTCTGCCACGATCTCTATGAATTTTTAGCCTTGCAATTTACTATCACAAAAAAGAAAATTAAGTAAAAATGTTCATCATTTGTAGGCAGATCTGTATTGTTAAAAAGAAATCAAAAAAGAGAAAAAACATTATTATTCCAGACGAATATTACTTGTTTGTTACTCTCACTCTAAAGACTCACAGCAGCTTATTTGTACTGCCTTTAACAGTTGTGCTCATGCTCAAGACTAAGTCTGCAAAGCCAGTTGCGTCAACATTGCCAGGGGAGGCAAAGCTTGAAAAGGAGTTATCCTTCCTCCCTTCACCCTTGCCCTCCTTTTTGTGACTGGGTTTCCTTGCTAGGAATGCCAATATGCTTCAGACTACACCCACCATATAGGAAAAAATGAAGAATAAAATCATGATGTAACATTACTCTATAGATTGCTGCTGAAAACAATCACATAGATCAAAGGTGTCTGAAGAAAAGCTGGGGAGTTCTCAGAACACAATGCACAGCTGCTTGCTATTCTACTGCGCTGTTACCCATATTTTTGAGGTAAGTTTAGTGCACCCTCTCAGGGAGTTTAAAATACAAGCCTCCCAAAGATGTCGCTGTTAGAAGAATACTAAATTCTGAACACTGGCATGGTGAGCTGCACACTTTAGTCCCTGTTATTAGGGTATGCCTGATGAATCAATACAGATGTTTCAGTTGCAGTGGCTTCCCTTTTCTAGTCTCTTTTGCCAAGATTAAATGCTTTAAAAAAAGCATTCCTGCCTCTGTTGGATTTAAAGGTAGCATATCCTTTTTGTTTGCTTTACTGTGAAAGCTTTGAGGTCCAGAGATCATAACCAGACAGTACCATGAGGATTCTGCAATACCAGGTGCCTTTCATTTCCTTAGGTATTTCAGAAGGAGAAAGAATGGATGGAAATAATGGATGTTCATGAACAAGTTAAAATTTTTTTACATCAATTGTATAAATATATATATATTTATAT
>VXBB01007138.1:48904-72979 GCA_013399915.1 Illadopsis cleaveri | reverse complement strand
TTCAAGGAAGAAAAGTGGTGCCACTGTTGACACTGCAAATGTTTTTTTCTCCATTCCTCTGGCAGCAGAGTACAGGCCACAGTTTGCTTTCACCTGAAGAGGTGTCCAGTACACCTGGAACTGACTGTCCCGGGGGTGGAAGCACAGTCCCACCATCTGCCATGGATTGATCTAGACTGCACAGGAAAAGGGTGAAGCTGCAGAACCCTTGCAATACATTTATGACATCATCATGTGGGGCAACACAGCAGAGGAAGTATTTGAGAAAGGGGAGAAGATAATTCAGATCCCCCTGAATGCTGGTTTTGCCATAAAACAAAGCAAGGTCAAGGGACCTACCCAGTAAATCCAGTCTTTAGGAGTAAAATGGCAAGATGGATATCATCAGATTCCAATGGATACAGTCAACAAAATAGGAGCTATGTCTCTACCAACCAGCAAAAAGGAAACACAGGCTTTCCTAGGCAGTGTAGGTTTTTAGAGAATGCATATTCCAGAGTATGGTCAGATTGTAAGCCTTCTCTATCATGTGTCATGGAAGAAAAATGATTTCATGTGGGGTCTTGAACAATAACAAGCCTTTTAAAAAATTAAACAAGAGATTGCTCATGCAGTAGCCCTTGGGCCAGTCAGGACAAGACAAGACTTAAAAAATGTGGTCTGCACTGCAGCTGGGCAGAATGGGTCTTCCTGGAGCCTCTGGGAAAAAGTGCCCAGGGAGATTCCAGGATGCCCCCTGAAGTTCTGGATTTGGCGATACAAAGGATCTGAGGCTTGTTACACCTCAACTGAGAAAGAAATATTGGCACCTTATGAAGGGGTTCAAGCTGCTTCAGAAGTGTTTGGCAGCAAAGCACAGCTCCTCCAGGCACTCCATCTGCCAGTGCTGGGCTAGATGTTCAAAGGAAAAGTACCTTTCACACATCATGCCACTGATGTTATATGGAGTAAGTGAATAGCACAGCAAGATTGAATTGGAAATGTCAACCTCCCTGGGATCTTGGAGATCCTCATGAATTTGGCCTGAAGGGGAGAATTTCAGATTATCATCATCATTGCCATCATCATCATCGCAGGAGGAGGAAAAGGTGACACTTCCTGAGGAGATCCCACTTTACAGTCAGCTACCAGAAAATGAAGAGCAACATGCCTTCTTTCCTGATGATTTCTGCTGTATTGTGGGGACCATAGGAAAATAGGAAATGGCTATATATGGTCCTATGGGGCAAGTCACAGAAACTATTGAGGGACAAGGTGGATCAAGTCAGGTTGCAGAGCTGAAAGCTGTCCAGCTGGCCTTAGGTATTGCTGAATGAGAGAAATGGCCAGCGCTCTACCGCTACGCTAACTCATGGATGGTAGCAAATGCTCTGTCTGTGAATGTCTAGACTGATAGAAAAAGACCAATTGGCAGCACAGGGGTAAACCCATCTGGGCTGCTGAATTGTGGTAAGGCAATAATGCCTGGGTAGAGGACTTGGCTGTAAAAGTATGTCATGTAGATGCATGTGTACATAAGTGTTGGGCTACTGAAGAAAAATGCAGCGACAGACAGATGGATCAAGTTGCCAAGATTAAAGTGTCTCAGGTAGATCTGGACTGGCAGTGCAAGGGAGAGTTATTTCTGGCTCAGTGGGCTCATGACACCTCAGGTCATAGGGGAAGACATGCAACATACAGATGGACATGTGACCGAGGTGAGATTTAACCATGGACAGTATCTCCCAAGTAATCCATGATTGTGAGACATGCTGCAATCAAGCGGGACAACCGGATAAAGTGCCTGTGATATGGGGGGAGGTGGTCTAAATATAAGTATGGGGAGGCCTGGCAGATGGATTACATCACACCACTGCAAACCTGCCAAGGCAAGTGCTACATGCTTACAGTAGTGGAAACAACCACTGTACAGCTGGAGACAATGCCCCATGCCTTACACCACTGTTCAGAACACCATCCTGGGCCTTGAAAAGCAAATCCTGTGATGACATGTCACCCCTGACAGAATTGACAACAGGATTCATTTCAAATATAGCCTCTTAGACACTTTGGTTAGAGAGCACAGTATTGAGTGGGTGCATCACATTCCCTACCATGCATCAGCCTCTGGGAAAACTGAACAGTACAATGGACTGTCAAAAACCACATTGAAAGCATTGGGCAGTGAGACCTTCAAACTTTGGGATCTACATTTAGATCATTACATTAGAACACTACATTAGTGAAGGCCAATTGATTAGTTTACACTGGAGCTCTACCAGTTGAGATGGCCATGCCAAATCAAAATCTCCATGTACTGTAGAAAAGGACAAAGATTTCATGGTGCAAATGAAAAATGTGTTAAGGAAGACAGTTTGGATTAGCCCTGCCTCAAGCAAAGGCAAACCTCACAGAGTTGTGGGGGCAGGAAAAAGGGACTCTTCCAGGGAGAAGGGGTTCCTTCAGGTTGAGAAAATGTGGTGGATAGAATGGTCTGGTATTTGGTTATTGTCAGGGGCTTTCCATGTAAATAATTTCTTATACCTTTGTTAATATTGTTGCTGTTAATGTTAATTTTCTTATTTCATTTTTTCCAGTAAATTGTTTTTATCTCAACCTGTAATCTTTGCCTTTTGTGCCTTCAGTTGGAGGGGGAAGGGGAAACTGCATGTGGTTTTAGTAGGAGCACTAAATTGGAGAACACCATTCCCAAACCGTTAAACCATAGTTACAGAATCTAGTGCATTGCATACTTCTGGGCAAAGAGATGCCATTGTGAGAGCAGGGGAGTGATGCAGTCAAGGAGAAACTGCAAATACAATGCATGGAACTGCCTCCCTTTTCTTTTGGGGTAAACCTGCAAGAGAACCACAGCCACATGGCATGGGGAAAATGCAAAAGATGAGGAAAGGTTCTTTCTAAGTCTTTGCAGATGCGAAAAAATAGTCACATGCTCTGGCTGTACTATATTTGGTTTACTTGGCAATCTTGTAGAGAAGCCAAGAAAGTGAATGGATAGGATCTTCATCCTACCTGCCCTGTTCTTGTGTGTTTGCTTGTCAATGTGCAAGGAAGCAGTATGGAAAACCCAGTCATGAGCACAGCACTGAAGACAACAAAAGGACAGGAGACAGCTATGGACTGCTATGACCAGAAGCGAGAGAACTGTGTCCTGTTCATTACCAGCCATGATGCAGGAAGTTAACCAGCTCCACCGTCATGAGCAGTGTTTCAAGGTATCCTACCACAGTACTTGCTACAGCAGCGGCTTCTCACCCGCTGCCCTTCAAGGACATTGTATGGCATCTAGCATATTTTCATAACATCACTCCTGTTTGAATAAAGACAGGGCAAGACATCAGAAACTGAGTATGATATAGTCTGAAAATTTCTGTATCTTCTCCATTTCTGTTGTTCAGTGATGTCCACTGCTTTGAATGCATCCAAAAATAACTTGAAAGAGATGCATAGCTTGATTATTACCAGCATGAGTAACTATTGATTCAAATGGCTGCTTGGCAGATAAGAATAATAGAGAAATCATCTTCTGCAATCCCTGTCCGATATTTAGACCTCCTACCTTACTTTGCTAGAGACTTACTTTTGCTAAAGACTTGTGTCATGGTAGGGCAACAAAGAAAATCTTCTGCCTGCTTTAAAGCTATTGGCCTCTTTGTCATTTAAAATAATTAAAAATACATAAAACTTTTGACTTTAAATATATTTTGCTAACTAAGACACCTCATATCCTAAAAAACACCCCAAAGGCAAAAAGAACCAAATCCTTTGGTTTACCAGATGCCCTTGACACCAATGAATGGCCTTGGGGCCACTCTGAATTGCCGTGACGCTGCTGAAGATCCTTTTAAGTAGCTAGGGAAAACAGTAACTACTGCAACTGCTTGTCTTGTTTCTCAGCACCATCCTGCAGCAGATGTTACAGAAGACAGGGAGATACAGCTCTCCCTCCCTTGTGATCCCAGGAGAAGAAGACAGTTTGGACCTCACAGCTCCAGCACTAGGGTGGGAAGGATGCCTGGAAAATGCCCTCACTTCCATCTCTGGTATCTCACTCCATGTCCAATAATGAGATTGTTTTCAATGGGAACTCCCCAAGGAGCTGTCCTGTCTCTGTTTTGGATAAATTTTGATACTATGGCTATTTTCAAGAAGTGATGTAGCTAATTCGCTATCTTTGTCAATTTCCTTTTCAACTTTAATCAGATGTCGTATAGAAAAACAGGTTTCTTATGAGGAGTTGTGATTTATTTTCCTTTAGTTTTTGTTTTGGTGTGGGGTGAATTTTTTGTTTGTTTCCTTTAAAGGGGGATTTTTGTGTTCTTACTGCAACTTAGTCTTTACGATCTGTTTTGTTCTACGGGACTGGCATAACAGGGTGGGGAATGTTTTGCTGTAAGTTTGAAATGTGTGTATAAAATATGTTAGATTTTACCAAAAGTGATTTCAGATTTCCAACGTGAAAATTTCAACTATGGACTTGCTCTGACAGCTGGCTTTATGAAGAAGTAGATTAAGGTAACTTAAGGAGAATTTGAGATAAGATCACTAAGTATATTCTCTGATTTGTGACAGAGAAAAATACAGTACAGAGCAAATACATATTTTTCAGCCAAAACTAGGCATGCAATGGAAGGCTACATTTGATTTGCTTTGACTTTACAAAAGTGTGACCTATCACAGCCGAGACAGCCCAAATGTGAAACAGAACCGCATCTGCCTTTATGCCTCTGGGTGCACATGATTCTGTGTGTACATATAGTCACTAAAACCATTTTAGATCTATCTGGACATACATATGTGGGGGTGTGTATTAGTATATTTCAACTTGCAAAGCTGGGCAACTAGTCCAATTTTCTTCCCACAGTGGGCATTTGGAAGTCTCTCTGGACTCTGGTTTACCATCCAAAATTAGTTGGCACATGCAGCAGGTGGCTCAACAGCAGCAGAGTGGAGCCTGTGCTGAAGTGATCCACAGAGATGTGAGTGTACTGATCTGCCCAAGATGCTACTTACTTTCAGCAAGCTTTAAACAATAGCAGGAAATCTGCTATATAAAAGAAGATTTAAAAAAGTATACCTGAAAACAGTGCTTTGGGGTTGGATCCAATATCCATTGCTACAAAATGCAGTGGGAGGAGAAGAACGCTAGAACAAAAGGGAAAAAGCATTTGCAAATAGTAAAATGGGTATATATTTTTTTCTGTTTCTCCACCTGTGCTGGATGCAGCCAGCTGCTGACCACAGCCTGGTTAGTTGATGTATCATGAACAGCACAAAGCTAACACAGCATTGGAACTTCTGGATTGCAACAGCTGAGTGAAATCATGTCCTTTACCACCCTCTGGATACAGCCCAAAAGCTTCTTCAGTGTTGTCTTGCAAATAATTATTGCCAGCTGATTCTTTTCTTGCTGCTATAAGATGGCAAAGAAGATTGAGCCTTTTAGTCTGTGATGGTTGAGGTACCTATGGGTTTTCCCATAACCTCTGAGGGTCCAGCCCTTGGCAGAGAAGTCGCAAAAATCTATTAGCAAGACGGCATGATCGAGTGTGTCTTGAAAAATCAAAAAGGTTTTAATAAAGAAGGAAAATAATACAAAAACAAAGGCAAAGCCAAACACAGTATAGAGACAAGTCTCCTACTTGCTACACCACCTCAAAAAGCGTGGAGTTTCTTTATTCTCTCTCTTTAGTGCTTAACAGCCTAGGTGGGCTTTTTGGCTCTTGGCCCAATGAGATTAACAACAGGATTCATGCTCCTGTGCTGGCACTCAGCCAATTACAATGAGAAAAAACACAGAACTTTCTAGTTAAACTTCCTAAAATGTCTGAAGGTAAACTGAAAATCTTTCCCTATTTGGAAACACCTGCTGGGGGTGTGGGGGATGCTTTACTACAGGTACATGCTGGGTGACTGGCATGTATCTGTACTGCAGCTATGTCAGAAGCTAGAGCTATCTTCAAGCTTTACAATGTCATCTTTTGTGTGTTTTTGGAAAAGAAGGGTGAAAAAAAACATTTGGAGCTTCCTCTATTATTTAACCTGACCAAGTATCAATAGTCATCAGGGAGCTCTACTTTGCAGATAGTTACAGAAATACTTTTTCCAGTACGACTAAAGTATTAGGCAAAGGAATTTAGAATTACAATCTCTGATATAGATAGTAGCTGGATAGTAGAAGTTGAGCAGAAGGTTTTCAGCCACAAGTATAAGTTTTGATTTGCATTTGGTTTGTGTGGGCAGTCAGACCCTTTTCCCATTTAAATGGATATTGTGCTCATGGAGGCATTGCAGGAATTAGATTTTTTACTTGTGCAGGACTTCACGTTTCCACTGATGAACAATCTTTACCATTATTTGTACTCCCATCTATTTAAAGCTATGGGTTTAGTTATATTTTAACTATATGTTAAGTACACAGGACAAATGTGAATGAATACAGGTCTAATTATATTTACAAATATTTGTAACTGACAATAATGACTTCATATCTGTGTGCAAGATATCACGTGAGATTAGATACAAGCCCAAACCTGCAATCAGTTCCATAAAAGCTTTTAATAAAAAGAAATTTGAATGAAAGTGTTCAGAAAAGTGTAGAATACAAGTGGAAAATTAATGACTAATATAAACCACAGGATGTCTTAATAGTTATAAATTGCAACATTCACTCCATTTTTGTAGGGAAAATATCACAATTAATGCAGAGCATTGCTGAAATACAGGAATATAGGTATTTATCTTTCCTCAGCTTTTTTCTCTTTTATAGCAAAGACAAAAAAATATTTTCCTCTTGTTTCCAGATTTAATTATTAAAGGAGGCACTGAGTGATTTCATTCGCCCTAAACCCCAATTTTGTTAGACTATTTCATGAGGTCATAACTTTGACAATAACATTTCGCTACTTAATAAAGAGGATTAGATTCAAACTGCCCTATGACAAAAAGGCCTAATTGAATTTTATTTGATTATTCAGCTGATATCTGTTGTTAAATGATGAGTAGAAGCTATGCAAGTGTTTGCAAACTGATTTTAGTGCATAGAATCATAGAGTGGTCTGGGTTGGAAGGGACCTTAAAGTTCACCTAGTTCCAGTCCCTCTGCCATGGGCAGGGACCCCATCCACTAAATCAGGTTGTTCAAAGCTCCATCTAACCTGGCCTTACTTAATTCTATAGTTATTTAATTCTGTAGCTGTAGTTCTATTTTGTTACCCTACTAAGAAGAGACTAAGATTTATTTGACTTGGAAGGAACAGTTTGAAAATACACAGCTGAACGGAAGGATTTGAGGGTGGAAGAGTGGTTATTTTGTCCAGCTCACAGCATGGTCAGAGGCATCCTGTTAATTCTGCAGCTGTAAGAACAGTGAAAAATAAACTCAGTGGACATGTTGACTATGAAAACAAGTATTTGGAAATTCTTTCTTTTTCCATTTGATGTCTGAATAGATGGAAAGAACTCTACTACTTTGGCTGCAGTAATTTCTACATAGTGTAATTTTTATTCAGAATCCAGAGTAGAGGAAAACATCCTAAAGATCTATTGGATGTGTAACAAAAATGGATTTGGGTTCAGTTGCCACATTTCTGTCACATGCAAAGTCAATAGCCATTTTTGCTTTGTAGTTTCTAGCCACCAAGCATCATCAGCATTCCTCCTCCTGACTTTACTCAAAAGTCTGCTGTACAGATTATACATGGCATCTGATAGAATTTCTGACCCTGTCTGTGAGCTCTACACTGAGAGTGATTTATCTTCCTAATGCAGAGGAACATTAATATGATGCATTCTTTGGTAAGTTTATGGTTTCTGAGCTTATGGACTTGGAAATGTAAGAAAAATTATTTGTGGCTGTGATAGTCAAAACGTGCACTGGAGGATATAGAGAATACAGCCTCTGTTCAATGACATCATGTATTATAGCAGAGTCCTACCTAGAAAAGTGTGTATTTAAGAATAACACCGTAGCAGTGGGGTTTTTTTATTTTAATAGTGAATTTTAGTTATGATTTATGCAATAAAGAATGCTTCTCTGAAAATAGAGGAAGGTGCCGTTCATAACAAAATTTAGTTAATAATACTTTTTTGATTTTACTTTTCAAGCTTTCTAAGGAGGGTCAGTAGATATATAGTGGAAGGCATTGTGATCCCCAGTCAGTCCAGTAAAGTGATAATCTTTCAAGCCAATTTGCACACTGATTTTAAAAAGGCACATAAACTTACAGACATAGCAATGTATTTCCTAGATTCAAAGACCAGGGAACAGATAAATTGTTATCAACAAAATGTTTCTTAGCTCATAGAAATCAGAAATATATTTATGATAGACTCATAGAATGGTTTGGGTTGAAAGGGGCCCTAAAGACCATCTCATTCCACCCCCTCTGCCATAAGCAAGGATACCTTTCACTATTCCAGTTTGCTCCAAGCCCCATCCAACCTGCCCTTGAACACTTCCAGGGACTGGGCAGCCATAGCTTCTCTGAACAACCTGTTGCAGTACCTCAGCACCCTCACAGTAAAGAATGTCTTCCTAATAGCTAATCAAAACCTACCCTCTGTCAGTTTAAGGCCATTACCCTGGTTCTATGACAAGCCTCTGTCAAAAATGAGGTTAGTTTCTGAAAAGAAGACTCATTTTTCAAATATTGCTGTTGTCATTGAGGTTAGATAATCTACGTTTTGCTCATTTTAGTTAGAAGAAAGCTCAATCCTTATTCAGGACCCTTTTCCTTAGGAGCCGGAGCCTTGACATGACCACATCCCAGTCTGCATAGGCACCTTCCAGGTGACGTGTCACTTCTGAACATGATGGGTAGCTTTGACGACCATGAAGCACACGCCAGTTATCAAATGTCACTATGTCTCCTATAAAGAGATTGCACAAAGGTCAGTAGTTGGAATGTTACAGTTGATTCCTTCAAAAAAATACAGAGGTAGATTCATATCAACAGTTAGGGAGCAATAATTTTACGTAGCCCAGCTGGAGATACACAGCAACAATAAAGTAATTTTAACTTTCTCAACCAGAGAGGCCAGTTCCCTTTTGACATCTCTTTCAGTTCTTGTATAATGAGGAGTTAAAAAGCAGAGTGGTAGAGGAGTCCACACTGAGAAAATCAAGCCTTGAGGAGAAAGGCAACTACAGCAGATCCATACAGGTGAAATAAATAAAATGGGTGAAAGCCACTAGGATACTTTTTATTTGATCAGTCTAGTACTATTTGTACTGTACACAACATACAAAAAAATCAAGACATTTAAATTTAGGAAATCACATAATTAATGCTAGAATACTAATTCAATTTTTCTCCCTTGTGTGCCACCATTGGGGTAAATCTTGAGTTTAATAAACTCTTAGTCTTTCTTATCTTCTCCCCATTCCCTCTACCACCATTTTGATGCACTAATCAACAAAATGGATGGCACTAATGTAATGTAAGACACTTGTTTTTTCCATTAATGTGATTTTACACATTATTTTATTGCGTGTTTCCAATGGAGAGAGATTAATTTCTTTACAGACATTTTAGACACAAGTACCATAGTATATGAGGCAGTCAGATACACCAATTAAATTACTTTTGTAATATCTTTTGAGAGATTAATATTTTTATTTTAATGCTGGGAAATGAAAGAACAGAGATTAAGGCCACACATGATATCACACATAGTATTTCCCATCTATGATGCTATTGATATATCAATTTCCAATAGGGTATGTAGCATAAAATGCTGTTTTGGATTTAGTTTAAAGATACATTTGACTAATCTATAGGTAGACTATTCCCTGGCATATTTTCTTCTTTAACAATGGGAAAAGAAATATATGAGATGAATGTAAGAATGCAGTATGAAATAAAATAGATGATAGAAAGACTCTAAGTTCCTCTCAGTAATAGCGCTAGCAGTGTTCAAGTATTTTAACTGTCAGGAAAAATATGTGAAAAATTGTTGTGAGGAGAAGCAACTTACTGACCTGGTTTCAGCTTGTAAGTAAACTTGTGTTCTGCACTGTTTAATAAGTCATTAAATTCCTTTAGAGCTGCATAAAATGGCCTCACTTTTTCAGCTGGTATATCAAACACTGTGTCTCTTGTTGCATTATTATAATTGATGCGAATTGCTTGGCCTCTGGAATCCATGCTATGAAACAAAGGAAAGAGAAAAAAAAGGAAAGGAAAAAAAAAAAGGAATGTATTCTGTTGTTACTGAAACAGTTCAAGCTGATTAAACTGAATATAAAAATAACCAAATTCTCCTGCTGGAATAGCAGTATGTTTCTGTAGCAAAATTCAGATTGATATTGGATTGGATGTTGCTAATTAAGCCTGACTAAGAAAAGGGATATTCAGGAGAAAGTGTAGACACTTAATTTGCTCAAAAATCTATATTATACACTCTTTAATTGTAAACATTTTAAAATAAATAATAAACTTTTTAAAATCAGAAAAGAATATGAGCATTTGCATTTCATCTTTTGATAGATTATTCTTAATCTAAGTGTTTCAAATTATGACCTGTGCTTGGCATGATATATATGTACATTGGCTGGCATTTAGTATCAGATTTGGCTGTTGCTAACCTGTGCCTGTGCCTAGGAGTTACTCTACCACCACTTCTTGTTTGTGTGTGGTAAAACCAAGTAAGTGGTACAATGCACCGAACAAATTCCCCCCAAAAAACAGACTAAAGACTCCAACCAACCAACCAAAAAACCCCACCCAAACCTAGAGCTACAGACAAAGTTAAACCAGTGTTTTCCCACAAGGTGGCAGGAGCAGACCTCCCACCAACATGTAATTCACCAGACGACAGAGAATTTTTCAGGTATTATTGAAACTACTCACTCTATAATCTTTTGTTTACAGTGCACAGCAAAATCACAGTAATCCACCCCAACATCAACGTAGTTTACAGCAGTAGAGGACAGGATCTGATATGCCTCAGGATTTTGTTTCTTCAGCTTGTTGGATACATGAAATCCATCTACAACTTCACTTTCACCTCCCTCAGCTGTTTGCTTTATACAATGAAGAAATTGAACCTGGAATGAATCAACAGCTCTTAAAAAATAATTAGCTTACATATTTAACAGTTTATTAGTATCAGTTCTATCATACCTGTGGTTCTTTTATTCTGTTTCTTTGTTTATTTTCCTAGTGACAGACCGAGTTCTCATCTACTGCACTCTTCTCATTTACAACGCTCTGCCACCAGTATCACAAAGGCAGAAAACTAAAATAGCATGTTCATAAATCCATCCTATTTGGGATATCTTCTAATGCTTGCAACCTGTGAGTCAGTGGCAAAGAGGTCTTGCTTCTTTACCTTGAGTCCCTCTTTCTGGCAGTCACATAATTTTAAATGCATTTCAGTCATATCTCAACAAAGCATATTAGCTTTGTCCGCAGAAGCAAAACCTGATGTGAATTATCCACACATAGAGGGGAAGAAGTGGCTATCAGAAAAGGCCTGTCTCTATGATAAAGTATTATTAAGACAGTTTCATTTCACTTTAGAATTAATTTGCCAAGGTGTAAGATGGAACAAAAAGCCTAAGCTGGACTCTGGGTTGCACTGATATCAATCTGAACTGCTGATACAAGCAGTAAAACTCCCTGTGGCTCTAGATATCACACAAACTGTAACTGCTCATCCTGCAAATGACACAAAATACACTTATCATATCAAATGTTGTTACCTTTGTCATTTGGCCCTTCCATGATGGTGAATACTTTTATTTCCTACAAGCACATTTGAATGAAAAAGGTTACACGTTTTCCTTAATGTTCCATAGCAGAGCGTGAGCTTTGGCAGACAGGACAGTGAGCTAATTCACATCTGTTCTCTATTAGTGAAGCCCTATTCCATTCTTACTCCACATCAATGAATAGTATCTAAATGATGAAAAGATAATCTTATTGTGAAGTATTTCGTACTTCCCTATGGGTAAATCACATTGGCTTTTTGTTTAAATACAAAACAACAGAGTACTCCACAACAACAGAAGGGAAAGTTTTATAGTGCAGACCTTTCCAGAGTTATCTGTGTTCCTTTGTACCTGTTCCTACTACTTTCCAGTTCTCTGGAATTATGTGAATTATGTGGATTACACTTTGATATGACAGGGACTGGGTGAAAACATATTTTCTGTGGTTGTCAAGTTTTACAGATTGGCCCTGTTTTTCTGTCTGTCATGAAAGGGCAAACAAGTGTTTAGCTTGTACCAATTCACAGAAAACAGAATATACCATCTTAATCTTATCTCTTTCTCTGTTCCCCTCCTGAACTGAAGAGATGAGTCACAACCTGACTATAGCATTTAGACACCTAACTTTTGTGCAATAATGAGAACAGTATTCAAGGCCTAAGAGGACCCTAAAGTTTTCTCATATGGTTTCTCATTTCTCATTCTCATATTTTCAATACTTTGTGAATTGTATTTAAAAATTACGGGATATATGGGAGACTTATGCTGAATTTACATCATACTGTATAAATTGCATAACCATGTATATAGATTATCATATGAACCTTAATATATCGGTATTTTACATTGCCCTTTTAAGACAAAATTCAGAGCCACTGATCACTAACCATATTTCACACTATAGGAACATTTCCCTTTCCCCTTTTGTGGGGTGAAAAAGGCAATAAATTCGACTTACCCCAGGTGGATGCTGTAGAACAGGGTAATCAGTGTGAAAACAGAGTCTCCCAGTTGTATAAGCTACATTGTTAGCATCTGCTTTGTCTTGCACTTGCCAAGTTGGTCTTTATAATGAAAGGGAAAAGAGAAAACATGTTAGAACATCCAGCCAGCATGCCAGACAGTACACATTGAAACTGTGAAATCACAGTACAAGAGTAATTTCATCTTTGGACATGAAAATATTGTAACATTATAAAGAAATAAGAATTTAGCTGTGTCCCTTCACCCCAACAGAGGCTTATTTCAGCAGTCCTAGATAAACTTCAGAGTGCCAAGGGACATCTGGCACTAGGGTAGTACCTAGAAGAACAATGAGTTTCCAGTGGCAGAACTTTGCTGAATGCAAAGGCCAGCTGAAGACACTAACCAAGAGGTTTCTGCCAGTAGAAATCATCTTAGTACTGATGCTTCAGAAATAATCGAGTAGAAGCTGGCCCATTTATTTTTATCAACCTTCTGCTTTCCCTCTGCCACATGGAGCACATTATCAATGAAATACAAAATTTGTAAAGGCCATGTAACTTTCCTCAGAAGTTATTTTTAAGGCTTTATAGTCTTAGAAAATATAGAGTATCCTTTACAGGGGCATCTTTCCTGTAAGTTGAAGACTTGCTACTGGAGGAAAATGTCTTGATGAAAGACTTTGAAGCTTCTTCCCTTTCTATGACACCCTTTTTGAGAACTAGCTCTGTTTATTTTATTACATAGTTTCTGTCTTGGAATTTGGCACAATTCAGTAAAAAAGTTTTCTGACAACTGTAGTGAAGAAAGAAAGTCACAGCTTTATGACAAAGACATGAATACCCCATGTTGCTGCACAGACAAAATGTGTTTGGAGTGACATAACATGCAGGAGAATTTGAGACCAAGAACCACAGGTTTTGTTTATACAAAGCTCACATGATTGAAGATAGTCCCTAGCAGATGCATGTTATAGATCCAGATGTTTGTCTGGAAAAGTGTAATTTACCATACAGAGTCCATATAATTGCATACACATAAGTGACGGAAAAGAAATTATGGAACTCATTTTCCCTTGTGGAATACTATAGACCAGATATGTTCCAGACAGTGTGTGCCTAACTTTACTTCTTAGTAACAGTTTAAAAAGAAAATAGTCTAAAGAACATGCAGATAAAATTATTTATATACAGTATATAAATGCTTTTGTTCTTGGAGTGGTATTTAGTATAGAAATTATGCAAAATGCTAAAATTAGATTTCTGCGATTGCCAGAGGGAAAACTCCCTTGAATATTTGCAAATGTGTTTAACTGCCTAGAAGAAATAGTTTTTATTATTTGGTATGGCACGTATTCATCAGTACATTACTTGAGTAAGAGCACATATTCATCAGCATGACCTCAGTACTCAAGTATGATAATTTCAACCATACTTCCACAGTTTGACATCCATAAAATAGCCTCTTTATATCATTCCTGTAATTAGTGCTGAAGGCAGCTAGATTTGCACCATCTTTAATTCAATAGGCTATGGTGTGACTTGATGGTTCTAAAACAATTTAACATATTTTAATTGTCTCATTTATATGAAATATATAAAATTGCTGGAGTGATAACACTTGATAGAATCATCATAAGCTTTTGTAAAAGCAGTCATTGCTTTTGTACTGTTTGGATTTGCAAGGGAAGCTGCTCCCCAGGAGCTTTCCTTCCACACAGGGAGCTTTGGTCAAAGCCCAAGTTACTGACTTGAAGTCGAAGGTGCTAATAGGGAGCTCAGCATTGAATATGGAAAAATCAACCTTGCTTTGTCTAAGTCTCAACTGAGCTGAAACGTCAACTTGGCAATGTTTGGTGCACAGGTAGTAAGGGTATGTCAGAGGACTCTTGGACCTTAAGGAGAGCAAAGTGGGTTGGAATGGTTTATGGTTTAATAATTAGGGTCAGATTTCAAAGCTCATTGTTCAAGCCCTTTGATAGAGTAGGAAGATTGGCACCAAGAAGGTGTAGCAATTTTTTGCATTAGATAGCAACACGGGCTCAGTCTTCATCAGTAGAAAACCAGGCTGTCTGTTACATCCTTAGTCCTGTGAAAGTGCAGCACTAGGAACTGAAGCCACATTCGAATCATTTGGTCTTACACTTCATTAAAAGTCTACATCTCATACATATGAGATTTGGGACACATGTCTTTCTTTTGCTGCTGAAGACCTCCAGGTGATATTGATGGATTGGCTGTCTTCATTGGAGTGCTGGAGCCCCAAAGGAAGGCCTTCACACCACACCAAGCACTGGACAAGGCTTCAGAACAGAGGAGGAACACAAGGTCTAGGGCATGACAAGTTGGAGAAGCAAATTGTGGTATGACTGGAGACTTCATTAATGCAGTTGGGTCTCCATAATGGAAAGAAAAAAGGTTAATTTAAAAATGTGGGATCTCTTGATGTTGTTATATGGCTGATACAGAGAATGTTTCCACTTTCTACAGTAATGATATTTTAGAGAGATCACACCAAGCAGACATCTAGATAAGAAAAAAGGCTTTTTTCTTTCATATGTTAGAATTATATTCATTGCTGTTACATTTCAGTTTAAAATTCAGGATTCTGTTGAGGTAATGTTGAATTTGGCAAGTTTGCCAATTCTGAGATTATCCTTTTATTTATCATATTTTGTAGGCCATGTATTTGGCTCCCAATGAAATAGCAGAGAAATTACCCAAAGTTATTATTTTATTACAGTTGTAAAAGCCATCCCAGAACTGGATGCCAGTAAGAAATGAACTTCTGTTTCAGAGGTGAAAATTATTGTAAGTATTAGCTACAAACATTTCTTTTTAGTTAGATGGAGGTCACTGGTTCAGCTCAGCAAGATGTGAGTTGCCATCATCATTTGTCTGCTCATTTAGTAGGTGCTTGCAGATGTAGAGCTTTGGTTTGCCAGTTCTTGGCATCAAAAGGATAATTTACAAGTGCCTGCTTGTGCTCCTTCAAGCTGAACTCTGCTTGTTGGGACTGGTTATGGCTTTCCAGAGTATACTCTGTTGAATGCAGGGATATGAGTACTCAGCCCATCTTCTTGGTGATGTGGGCTACCATACCATCATCTAAGTCTTACCTATGTCCATGACTCAAAATCAGACTAAGTAAAAGTTTCAGAACAGATAACTTCCTCTGTTCAGAATGGGATTGGATTAGGGATTTTTGGGTTTGTTTCATGGCATAAATAAGAAAGTCTACATCACTGTTACCCTATATTCAACAACATTTGTTTTCAGGCACTTTTCCTTCTCTCAGCAGTTAGTGTTATTGCTGCTCTTCTTTACATACCCTACCTGTGACAGAAAAATTATTCTCTTGTACAGTATAAAAGTGATGCCAAATTTTCTATTATATATAGAAAAAACCATACACCTTGCTTTAATATATTAATCCACAAAATAGACACAGCAAGCTTAAATGAAGAACATTAGAGATGATTACAACACTGGCAAAACAAAGATATTATAAAACAAACTCACCCATAAAATGTGAGACGCAGGAACCCAATCCTGTGGCCAAGTCTCATCAATTCTCCCTGCCTTGTAGCAGCTCCTGTCAGTAGAACAATTCCTACTTTCTTTAGGGTACATAACCACTTGTATGCACTTTCATCATTGTACATGATTTCTTCAAAAGGTATTTGGGGAAGCTGAAGGTCCGAGCCCCAGTATTGGCATTCTGAAAGGGAAGAAATAGAGAAACAAGTTCTTAGCTGTTTTAGCATCAAAACTCAGGACATGGTGAAAGCAGGAATTAGTGGGATTTCTATGTATTTGTGAATATTCCTCAATCCTGCAAACCTTGAATGGGGTCCCTGAGTTTGCACAGATAACAAGCAAACTTAGGATGAAATTCAGCAAGACATTGCAGTATTGAAATTTTAGGTCAGAAGTTGAATGAAAGGACAGTTTGAAAGGAATATTTTTTGTTAACAGTGCATCAGAAATGTGTGTATTCATTTTTCTGTCTGTACTGGTGAGCCACAAGAGTGAAAATCTGAAAATACGACTGCTTTGAAAGTTTCTTGTCAAGTGTGAAAAACCTTGGAACACCCTGAGACATTCCTCATATATCAACCCATGGGCTTACTTGACTTCAGACCTGTCACTTGGGACCATGATGGTGCTACCTGGCTTCAACCAACTAGCCTGCGGGGTTACTTGAGGTCAAATTCATGAGTTTGGACAATGCTGGAATCATGTGAGGTCAACCACTTAGCCACATGGGTCACTTGAAGTCAAACTCATTGGTTGGGACTGTGCTGGGGTTACTTGAGTTCAACCAATTAGCCTGTGGGGGTTACTTGAGGTCAAACTCACGGCTTGGGACCATGCAGGTCCATGCAGAGCTCTGTGAAGAAGCTTCTCAAAACCCAAGGCCAGTCATTTCAGTTTCCCTTGCCTGTGTCCATGAAACACTTTTTCATTCCCATTCATTTTCTGCCTCCCTGCTCTGCTGAGAGTACCTTGAGTACTGCATCCAGCTCTGGGGTCTCCAACACATGACGGACATTGACCTGTTGGAGTGCAGCAGGGCATGCCCCCTGCCCTTAAGAGCTGCTCAGCTGGTGCAATAACTCAGGGCATCTCGCCTCTCACACAGGTTTGCTAATGAGTGAAATAACTCCATCAAGACAGCTTGTTTTAAGTTAATGAGTTATTTTGGCACCATAGGATTATCATTCCCAGTTGACAATAAACATCTTGCTGTGGGATTCAGATGGGGAAAGATAAACTGGAACTTGGCACTGACAGACACCCCACTTTACAAGTTATAAAAGCTACACAATACGTTCACAAAGCAGAAGTCTTCTGGACATTCCTTGGAAATGTGTGGGATCTTCTCTCCAAAGTTTGGGATGCCCTGCTTTGTGGTTACTCTCTTGAGGGTTGAGTGAAAGGACTCCATGTACACTATTGACAATTCAGTGGTAAGTCACATTGACTGCTAATCTAGACTATTTCTTTGCTAGCTATAATACAGGTACCTTTATGCCATGCACTGTAATCTGCTAGTAGTTCTTTTGTTTTAGTGGTAAGTAACTGTGTTTTAGGCCCTTTGTCTGTTAATCTCCTGTCTATTCAATAAATAACTCATTTTATAATGGACCTAATTGGCCATTCTTAAAAATTTGCAAGCCAGAGCAATTTAGGTGTGGGTCACCTAAGTTGAGCTGCTGCCAAAAATCTAAGCCTAAGGCAGGTCTTGTCTAAAGATCTCACTTGATTTATAACATGCCATGAGTCCAGAGGAGGCCACCAAGTTGATCAGGGGGATGGAGCACCTCTCATATGAGGAAAAGCTGAGAAAGTTTGGATTGTTCAGTTTGAAAAAAGGTGGCTTCAGGGTGACTTAACTGTGGGTAGTGAGGCACTGGAACAGGTTGCCCAGGGAAGGTAGAAGTGTTCAAGGCCAGGTCTGATGAGGCTTTGAGGAACCTGGTCTAGCTGAATATGTCCCTGCCTATGGCAGGGGGGTTGGAACAAGATGATTTTCAAGGTCCCCTTCCAACCCAAACCATTCTGTAATTCTTTGACCCCAGAGCACAGCTGAAGGAACTCTACCCCTGGGGCTCCCTTGCAACTCTCACTAGACATGTTTCACTTATTTTTAACTTTGGTAAACCTTAACTATTTGGTCTGAGGTTTTCTATGGCAGTATCTGCCAAAAGTTTCAGCAAAGATTAAAAGGAATCAAACCCCTAGACCAGTGAGAAGTATAATGTTCATATCTTACCAGTAGCATACAGGAGATTTTAGGAAAAGAACTCTGATAGAGTAATTTGTCTCTGTGGAGAAGCTAGTAGGAAGCACCACTCTGCTAACCATCTGTCTAAAATTTCTCATTACATATATTTTAAGGTTTTCAGACACAGATGCCAAAATCAAATTGATATCCTTCACTAAAAGGCAGTGCTGTAGCCATTCTTTAGTGCAAGCAAAACCACATAATAACAACTAAACCCCATGAGTCTTTGTTTTGAGCTCAATATCATAGGCCAAGGTCACTTAGTTAAAATAATAAAAGGTCATTCCACCCCTCCCCATTCAACCCTCATTTTTTTCCCTACAATAATGTTGCCAAGACTAATTTTGCTAAACAGCACTGAAACCAATATCACCTAAGTTTTAATGGCTCTAGCCTATTCAGCCAAGAACTCAAGGGAACAGTAATGTAGAAAGGAAAAAGGCAGAATATTAATCATAGAGCCCAAATCTCAGCTTCTCACCAGGACACTTTCTGGAGCCTGACAGTGCAGTTAACTTCCATTTAATTTCTCTGTACTACTGGCAGAGGACACTGGAAGCTACAGTTGTGGGTCACTTTTGTTACAAATAATAGTGATTTTCTTCTGCAGTTGATAGAATTCCAGAGAATGTCCAAAAATACTGTATTGTATACCTGGACCACTGAATCCATCTTGGTCTTTTCTTTATTTGTTCATTCATAGGGATTTAAAAATAGTACAGTATAGCGGTGTATCTGAGTAGCTTAGGCCATTCTGTATACCAGTCAAGATAAGAAGCTTGTTTATCTGTTTGTAGATAAGAAGTCACCTGCAGTCTTGTTTTCAGATTTCTCAGGAATTCATCAAGGCTACTGAGACAAGAACAGGACTAAAAATAAGGGCAAAGAGCCTGAGAAACTGTCTACAAAAAATGCAAAACTTAGATAGAGGACACACAATATGATGATGGACACTTGACCAATTAGGTGCCCTGAAGGATGTGTGCCTGCTTCGTGAATAAGTGGCTTAGCCAATGGAGAGACACCTGCACACGTGGACAGCAGTACTAGAATCAATAACTGTGGTTTAATGTAAACAATAAATCGGCTTCTGTTGAAATCATAATGATTTGTTTATTCAGTTGCCCATTTTCCCCTGCAGTACAGGTTTTAAAGGCAAGTAAAATGGCTGCTCATGCAGCTGAAAGAAAACTTCTGTGGGGAGTTGGTAAATTCAAAAGCTAAATTCAAAATATTTCTCATATCACTTAACTTGAAGGGAAATAATTTTTCTGAGAATTTAGCCCTTGCCAGACTCTGAACCGTATGTCAGAATAATACCATAACATTGCCAGCTGAGATATTCAGAAGAGATATTCAACCTTTACAGTACTGCTACAATGTGGAAATTGCAAAGTGTCAAGGAAACTGAACTCTACACTGATTCCCCCAAAACAGCTACTAAAACTGAAGAGCTTTTTCTTTTTAATGTTTCACCACTTTGCATTTTAAAAAGACCAACAAACAAAAATAATTCCCAAACACCTACAAAACAAAGAAAGCTACAGAGTAAATATGGTTCAATTCTGCCTTGCAAGGCCATAAATTCTTTTCCTCAAAGTTTCACTTTTCTCATATAAATTCCCTTCCAGTGACAAGTGTAGCCAGCATCCTTAATGGTTTAGGTTTGTCTCTCTTTTTAAAGGTGAAAGCTGGTATATGAGTGCTAATAAATCCTACTTCATATTTCAGAGAAGACAGGCTCCAAGTTTTCAGCCCTTCAATGACATGTTGATGCAGTCGAGCTTAGCCTTTGAGCTACTACAGGAGTAACCTTTCCCCCTTGACATTTGCCAATATACCCTGTAACGGCATTGTGGTAAATACACTGGAAGTTGAAACCGTGCATATAGCTCCAAGTGGTAATAGGAATGTGATCATTCCATTTAATACTACATATCCCAAAGAAAATGATGAATTTTGACACAGAATTTCCTGCAGACTTTTTAATCTTTATGCTTTAGATATTAGTAATTGTGGTTTTTTTCAGAGAGCTTAGAGCTTAGTTTAAATATACGAGTGCAAATTTTGATCCTTCTAGTAGCTGCAATAGTTCTAAGGGCTAATTTCTAACATTTATGTCTGATATACACATGAAATGCTTTTAAACAATTTATATTTGTATGAAAAACAGTGAAGGAATTCTCCTGACTGGTCACAGAGAGCATCACAGCTCTGTGCTAGTGAGCATAACAGCAATAGCTGAGAGACAAGTCATAGGTCTGCACTAAAAGAAGCAGCATTTATACCTTGGCTCCAGATGTAAATGCTGTATGCTGTCCAATATTTACAATTTGACAGATTACCAGGTCCATAATTATTTGGAAAAGGGACAGGAAAGCTCAGAGAATGGGAAAAGATCTTGTGGTATGAAGATAGTTACATTCTTCCATTTAAAAGTATTTTTAAGAAGACCGTCTGAAAGTCTTAGAAAACTGTGTGCCCCTCATGGCATGTTATTCTTCCATATCAAACAACAGGAACTGTCTACCCATTTTTATCCACAAAATCTCTTCAGCCTGAAAATCTATCAAGGAGCTGTACTGATCTGCACAGGGACTTTACTCTGCCAGTATTTCCTGATGGTAACTGATCCCACTCAAACTCCTTATTGTTTTATTGTGTCATCATAGAACAATTTTTTCCCACTGCTAAGGCAGTAAATACAGTTTCCATTGTACTATAGTAGAAATATTAGAACATACGCTCTAAAAGTTGAAGGGGTTAAGAAAGATAGGAATGAGTCATTAGTGTCTGGACAGCCTTAGGTCTCGCTTGCACAGCACAGCTGCAGTTGCCAAATTAAAAATCTTTATGTTTGCAAATCACAGAATCAGCTAGGCTGGAAAAGACCTTTGTGACCACCAAGTCCAGTCTATGACCAAACACCATCTTGTCAACTAGACTATGGCACTGAGTGCCACATCCAGCCTTTCTTAAACACTTCCAGGCATGGTGACTTCACCACGGCCTTGGGCAGCCTATTCCAATGCCCAAACAGCCCTTCTGTGAAGAAATTCTTCTTGATGTCCAACCTGAACCTTCCTAGCACATCTAGTCTGTGTCCTCTTGTTCTATCACTGGTTGTCTGGGAGAAGAGACTGACACTTGGCTGGCTACAACCTCCTTTCAGGGAGTTATAGAGAATGATAAGGTCACCCTTGAGCCTCCTTTTCTCTGGGCTAAACAACTGAGCTGCTCTTCATAGGGCTTGTGTTCCAGATCCTTCACCAGCCTTGTTGCCTTTCTCTGGAGATGCTCCAGAATCTCAACATCCTTCCTAAACTGAGGGGCCAGAACTGGACACAGCACTCAAGGTGTGACCTCACCAGTGCCGAGTACAGGGGAAGAATGACCTCCCTGCTCCTGCTGGCCACACTATTCCTGATCAAGGCCAGGAGCCATTGGCCTTCTTGGCCACCAGGGCACACTGCTGGCTCATGTTTAGCCAGCTGTTGACCAGTACCCCCAGGTCCCTTTGCCTGGCCGCTGTCCAGCCACTCTGTCCCCAGCCTGCAGCACTGCAGGAGTTGTTGTGGCCAAAGTGGAGGACCTGGCAATTGGTTTTGTTAAACCTCACATTGTTGGATTCAGCCCATCTATCCAACCTGTCCAGGGCCCTCTGCAAATGTAACTGAACAGCTCATACAGGATAAAAACAAGTATAGTAGAATTATTTTGTGTCTTTATTGATAATCTAAGTTATGACTACTAAAACCTCAGATCTATGTGCTTTTCAAAATGAGAAGAATGAAACACTTTCGAAAGAATTAATGCCTCTTTCAATAATTTTGAACAATAATTTTGGGGGAAAAAGATAGAGAAAACAAAAATCCCATTTCTTGATCATACCAGGTTAGTCCTAACTACATTAGAGTTTGCATAAAATGAGAAGATGCCCTTTTCTCAGTACCTGCAGATGGTGTGCATGCATCAACACTTGGAGTTATCCAGCATTTACTACACAAGTTGGGACAATGCTGATCAAAATCTTTTGGAGAAATAATAGGAAAGTTTAGATACCACTAGAGTAAATTATTTAATCTAAAATTATTTTGTCTACAGCAGGTATTTTAATGTTTGTTGAAAGCCAACTGTATTTTTGCTGTATTCTGAGTTATGTTTATGGCAGCCTACCTCATGTCATTAAGCTCTTGTAAGTTATTACTGCAGGGTAAATTCAAATGACCAAACCTTTAAAGTAAAAAACTATTTTTAACTTCATCCTGCTAAAATTATCATCTCTCAGGACCTAGCAGAGAAACTGAAAACACCATTGATGCTGTTGACATCCTGATTCAAACTTTTGTGGAGCTGGATATATATATCCAGTATCATATTATCACATTTTAAAGAACTATCATCATCTGAAACCGTTAAACTGCTGTTAAAACCTTAACCTAACTTAAGGTTAAAAATATTAAGTACCACTACAGACTAGCTCTCCAGAATATTCTCTTTCACCCAAAAGGAAAGTATCATTATGATGTTATCTAATTTCCACCCCCCCAAATCCCCAGCCCCATCCTGTTGTTGGTATGCCAGCATGTTGGAAAATGAGCCTCAGCAAACACAATGAAGTTAGATACTGGATACTGGCTTACTTACCATCTCTCACAAGCATCCTCTACTACACCCAGCATCTGAATAACAGACAAGGTAAATCATTCTTGTGACATCTGCTGGGTAGAAGTCAAGTAAACAGAAAGAAAAAAAAAGAGTATCTTTGAGACCCCACAGCTGTAGAAGTAGAATATGGCTCTTTCTCTGTTCTTTTGGGAGCATCTTGTAAGCTGGGCTGGAATGAGCCTTGATACACACAAATAGCAGATTTTGATTTCGCAAATTTCATGGATAGAATCTGGCAATGTTTTAAAAAGGGAAATCTTCACATACTGCCATAGAGCTATTTATAGTCACTTCATCATGCGCTGAAAATCTGACCTACTCTTCTTTTTGGGTTTGACACAATGTCTGACATCTATGTTTTTTGAATCAGAAACTATGATGGAAAAACATTTTTTAAAAAGCAGCACTAAAAGCAAAGAACCACTTGCAAAAAAAAAGAAAAAAAAAGCCACAGCTGTGACAATCTCAGCAGTGAAGGTTAACCTTTAACTACAGCAATCTGGTGAGCTTTCATTTCTCTTTGTTGAATCAGCATGCAGGACTGGCATTTTATATGGTCTGTAACACTACACTGTTGGGATATGATTAGCTGCTTATAAGGGCATGTAATTTGCAGTGTGCATCTCCACTCACCACAAGGAAGTGTGTTCTAAACTTACAATATACAATGAAAAACAGATCTTAAACAGCCAGCAAGCAAACTCATAGGATGCAGCCTTTTTTTGGCAACTGAAACCTGGGAGAAACTGCAGGACAGGGTCAATCATAACGAGCCAGGGCTTGTCTGAGAATATGAGGAAGAGCTGAATGACACCACTAAAAAAAGCCAGTTAACTGCTGTAATGTTTATACACTTAATTTCTTCAGACCTACCATGTGAAACAGAATTTGAAAAAGCATTGCCCAAAGAATGAAACAGATCTTTGGTGTTTATTTTT
>VXBB01007138.1:35164-46993 GCA_013399915.1 Illadopsis cleaveri | reverse complement strand
AATATATTTAATATTATAATATTTATATTATAAATATTGAAATCTCAGTAATTAATATCTTTGCCAATGAACACAACCTGAGATCTAGATTATTTTGTCTATTAATTAAATTTGGGTATTAATTAAAGCAATGTTCAATTTACATTGATCCCTTCGAAGGCTACAAAACATCCTGCTAGCTTTCACAGCATATTCATTTTGACAAATAAAAGTTCTTACAATCTGAAAAATCAAGTCTAGTTTCCCTGAATGAGGTTTGTTTATCTTCACTATATTCACTCTGGAAGCATGCCAAACCCCTCAAAACAGTAAACACAACCATATATTTTTGCCAAAATTAAAGTTATATGTAATTAAAGATATAAACTTTCATATTATCAGGGAAAAGTAGTTCCATTCTGCACTATGAAGAGTCTGTTATAGCATCCACTGAAATGAATGGAAATATTTCTCATCATTTAAGTTTTAAACCAGTAATGTCCTATTTTAACAGATACTGTCTTAACACTGAATACAGATGCACAGCTTTCTGCAACAGCAGATTTCACAGGAACAGTATCAAGAGCAATTGCAGGCATCTTTCAAGCTTTCACACTTTCATGCTCAGTCTGAAAGGCTGCCAAAGTAATGATGATATGCATCATGCCAAACCTAGTGGGTTTATAATTATTGACTTAAAAGGGTAAGTGATTTGTACAGGGAAAATGTTACAAAACCGTTGTACAAAATACTTAGTGATCAAAAGACAGTCTGTCGCAATGGGACACGAAATAAAGATGCTTGACTCTAGTCAGAAGGCAGTAGAAACCAGAAAGCTTTACTTACAATTCATTCAGCCCTTTTATAACACGCTGCACTGAGACACGTTATTGGTCCATAGGGCTGACACCTCTCCCATTGGCTACGTAACAGAAATAGCAAACAACACCTGCTATTATGGGAAAGGAATATTGTTTACACAAGGTTGTTTTGGGAAAATGAAACCTGTTGAAAAGTTTTGCTTGGGAAGAGCCCAGCAATTCTTAGGCTCAGAAAATATTGAGCCCACACAGTCTACCACTAAAATATGCATGGGAAGCAAAGCAAACACAGCCTGAACTTCAGCACTACACACTGCTATGCTACACAGTTACTTTTTAACAAGAAGGCCATGGAAAGGGAAAAAAAAATCCAGTTGTAACTACCTTGCAATTCCAAATCATCTTTCTTTTTAGAAAAATTTAGAAAAATTTAAATAGTTTAAACAGCACTCACACATTTGCATAGTCACAGATCACTGCTGGTCCATGGCTCATTTATGAGACCTACTAACACTTTCTGGAAAGAAAAGACTTTTAGGAAAGTAAATGAAACCCAATTAGTTGTACTTCTCTCAGGTATAGAAGGTAGAAGAGGGAAAAGATAACCATGGGCTCCTGTCATGCATGCACAGACTGGCACTGGGCACCAAGGATTGTTGCCACTGCTCCAGCCAGGTAGACTGGTCCTCACACAGGCACCTCTAGCCAGGACTATCAGTGTCAAACCCCTTGCATTTGAAACAAGCATGGCAGACATGGATTTAATTCCTACCTGGTAAAAATAAATCTGCTCGCATTATAGCTCTGGCTTCTTCAGAGAAGCATCGTTTTTTCAACCACTCAGCTTCATATTCACTTGTGTGTTCATCAGGCCATGTAATTGAGATCTTTCAACACAAAGGAAAAGGTGAGCTTAGAAAAAAATGTATTTTAAAAATATCATCTAGAACAACAAACCCCCTTAGAAATGGCAGAAATTTTAATATTTAGATCAATAATATCAGAGTTAAATTTTCACTGAAGCATGATAGCAAACAAGTAATGAAAACCCAACCCAAACACCATTCAAATTCTGACACTTTTTATAAATGTTCATTTTCATTTCAACTCATGAACTAATTTGCTGGTTTGTGTGGACTGTTTCCACTGTGGGAGCTGCACTTAATAGAAAGAAGAGAATTGTAAAAACTGGCACATATCACTGGGGAGAGCACCTCATCCCAACTCAGAAGAGTGAAGACATCTTGTAAAACACTGACAGGTCATGAGAAAAGAAAAAGAACAAGACAGAAAAGGACCTTGTGCTAGGAGAGAAATCCATCTCTTTTTGAAGAATTCCCTCTATCAAATAAATTTTTTAAAATGTGTTGGGTTTTTCAATTCCTGAAAAAAACATGGAAAGAAAGCATATGTCTTTTCTTGTCATGAACTGAAAGAGCTTAGTCCAGCACAGACCCTCAGCTGAATTTTTAAGGCAGATGGGTAGGTATCAATTCTCAATTTACATGACTCTGCCCATTCATATGATGGTAAAACACTATCAGTATCATTTTAATATTAGTGCTGTGCTTTCATCGGTTTCTGAATATAAGTGGATGCAGACAATTCCTAATTTGCCTAATCAAAGAATGAATTTACATTGCATTAATTTTGTCTACAATCAACTTGGGAGCCCAGAATTCCGCACCAGAGACCCTTACACTGTGGCTGAGATACTCACACATGAGTCAGCCTCTGCCCCTGCAGTGAGACCGCCCCATTTGACCCAGGGTTGACTGCTATATATTCAATATGTTTAAAACATCTTCAAGTATGAAATGAAGGAAATTAGTTTGCCAAAGAAGCCATGTACTGCTTTTAATAAAACATAAAAAATCTAAATAATACGGTAGGTTTTTATATATCAGGAAAGATTGAAATTCACAAGGAGGGCAGCTCCTATCCTCTCTTGCTTGATAACCCTCCATTTTTCAGGAAGAAATGTTAATGTAGATAAGTAGACAGGGATACAGACATTAGTTCAATTCTGATTATTGGATTCAACTTTGATTTGAGTGTTCACTCTGAGATGAAGCTTTTTTTATAATGAAAATTTGCTAATAAGCTGATATTTTTGTTATGGATTAAGGTCATCATAATTTTGCCATGTGTTTTTCAGGTTTTCAAGCCATTTACTAAAAGAATAAAGAGAGGAAAAAGTGTAATTAAATGTGCAAGAAATGTCTGTGTTTTCAACAACTAGTGATGAAGAAGGATATGGTAGAATTTTAAAAAGCATTATTATATTATAAAAGCTGAAGCCTGGGTTTATGCAGCCTCTACATAACATCTATAAAGTGAAATTCCCTATGAAAGTGGAAAGATCTGATTTCCCCAAATTGTGATTCTTCTTAAAAGCTTTGCAAATATCTGGTTTGCAAATAAGCAAACTGTGATTAGAATATAACTTGGAATTTTCTCGAATTTAGATTAATAAGCATTGTTAGACAAGTTTCACGAGAAGATGAATGATGGTTTGCTTCAAATACCTTTTTTCTATCTGCCAGAGCAACCTGCTTCACCACGATATTCACATCCAGATCCTCGAAGAGCAGCCTGCGTGCTCCGGCAGAGGGCAGGAAGCAGAGGGGACACTGGCAGTTGTCCCTCAGCCAGACGCAGGGGTAGCTGCTCTCACTTCCGTCCTCCCATTTCACACATACAAAATGGCCCTCGTCCAAAGCTTCCACCTTCTGTATCCTCGGGCTCATGCTGAGCTGCTGGGTGGTGTGGAGCATGCCGACTATAAGGCTGAGTGCTCCCAGTGAGTGGGCTCCCGCCCTTCCGCACCGGCAGCAGGCAACACACCCGGCCTCCAGGGACTACGGTTCTCAGCGGAGTGTGAGCCACTGCCCTCCACCTTTTGGGTTCTGTTTAGAAAGCATCAGAGAGAGACATCAGAGGGAACTCTGTCATGGAGTTCCTAAAACACCACCAAGAGCAGCTTATTGCTGAAGAAGTCACTGTAGCAAAAGGACAGTGTTACAATGATTTCCCCTTCCCTTCCAACTACCTAGACTTTGGGAATATTCATTATATGTTGCTTAACACAGGGTGTACTCAGACATATCTATTCAAAAATCCCTTCCATTTGATCCATCATCTTGGCTGTCTTTGGTTGCTACTCCCTCTGACCAGAGATTTTGCAACAGCCCTAAAACCTCTACCCCTGGCTGGAGAAGAGCATGTGTAAACCTGGCCTCAGCAAATGAGTCTGTGAGGTATGACCTCCCCCACCCTGAACCCAAGCAGAGTGGATTTTTAGGACAGATGCTGGGTCTGGCTTTCTTGTGGATACATTTTTCTTCCTCAGCTTTGTTGACTTCTCCCTAGACCTGAGGTAACTGGACAACAGTGTCACCATTATCTCATGTTCCCTTAGGTGGCTTAACTCACAGTCCAAAGTTCCAATCAGGAGGCATCTTTAGGAAAGAGTGGGCTTTGGTGGTCACAATTTCTTTACACAGTTTTGCTATAAAAGGCAAGAAGGTCCTTCATAACAATGTTTAAGCCCTCGAAATGAATTCTACGAACCAAAAGCCAGAGCTACTACTAACCATGTTCAAAACCTAAAGCATGAAAGTACATACACCATAATCCCTGCTGTGGATACTAGGGAATGGAAAACACAGAATCTACCTCCCTGCAAGGGAAAGCTTTGTAAACATGACTTTAGCAACAGCAACAGAGTTCTGTGAGAGTTCCTCTCTCCTTTCACAGCCAGACCGCTTTCTATAGATATATTCTTTTATTTAAAGCCAGCTGCATACTGTACTGCAGAAAGATAGTGTATCCAGATCCTAAAATTAGGAAAGTTCTGGTCTAATCTTTTTCTTATTCAGAAAAATTCTGAATAAGGGGGGGCTCCCTGAATCAATAAGTCATTACATATGTATTTTAATAGACTTTATCAATGTCAAATATTGCATATATATTAAGTATCTTTTCTTTTTTTTCTTAAGCTCACAGGGCAAAATATTGATGCTACCAGGACCAAAGTCTCGGCAGCTGTCGTTGTGCATGAAAAAATGTCTTGGGCTTCAGTGTTTTGACTCACAACGGCCTACTGGAATTATCAGATGGTTTTTCAATATTTTTCCTTTGCTGCAGTTTAGAGCTAGGCTACACAGGACTCTTGGGTCTCCTCCATTTCTTTTTATTTCATTTAATTGAGTATAGCAAAGCAGAATATTGGGGTTTTTTTTCTTTCGTACATTTATGAATAGTAGTCCCTTTGGAACCCATTAATTACTAATCCTCACCTGCAATGCAGTACAGCTAGTTTTGTGCACATAGACTTAAACATCTTTTATCCAAAACTGTGTTTATATCCAGACTGAATATATTTTCTTTTATACAAATGTGTACATAAAAATACATATGTCTATATATATGTGTGTATTTCTACCATACTGCAATTTTCCTTTGAACTGTAAAAATATTTATATTGCAGTGCTGGCTGCAGTGTCCTTAGGTTTCTTGGACAAAGTTTTATTATGTATGGTTAAAAAGTTGTGTTGTGCTTTAGGGTTTAAAAAAGAAAAGACCATTTCAACATGCCATAAACTTTTGCTACTTCTGTACTCATTTCAGGATAGTTCTCTGTTCAAGGTTAGCAGTTTACCTGATGGTAATGAGTCGCATTGCCTGACACCTGGACAATGCTGAATTGTCCAGCACAAAGCAAAGCATGGTACTCACATCCGCGTGATTTTAAGCACCTGAGCAACAGAAATGCCTGGATCAAATTATTCCACTCACCTTTCAATGTATAAAGAATTCTAGAACAAAATGCTCTTCCCAGAATCAACCACCCAGTTCCTTTGGGTATAGGGATGCTTTTCCCTGTGTACTAAATATAGTAAGTACTCCTGTAGGTATCTGCTTAAGACGAGACCATAAGAACCAGAACTTGCTTTAGAAGTTTAAGGCCACCAGGAAACTCCTCTAGCTTACTAAATGGGGGAAGCAGGAGAAATCCAAAGGTCTGGATATACATATGAAATGCCTAAGTATTTAATTTGAAAGTTTTGCCATAATGTATTTCATACATTCATTATATTCATCTGTCCAGTAGTCCACACACTGGTTTTGTACACAAATTTCTCATCTTATGAAAGTGGATTGCCAAATAATTTTAGTATTATCCACATGCTTAGTGTGGATGTGTAGAACCTAAGCAAAGGCACTTCTTTAACTTTAGCATGGCGGTTATAACTACCTGGATTTTGTAGATGGATATTCTATAAATATTTTTCTTCAAAATGTCAAAACAAGGGACTGGAAAATATATTAAGCCTTTAATTTCTGAATGTCTCAAAGGGAAGATTCATCACTAAAACTGAAGCCCTATGTGAAGCTTACCAGATTTAAAGGGCTTCTAGACATCTCCTATTTTACCATTCAATTAAGAAATCTAAACATGCTTCTAAGAGGCTCCAAATACACTAGTGGTAATAGAAAATCACTTTTTTTTATGGCAAGAAACTGAGGTGAGTTTATTGTCTTTCTATCACAAATGTCACTTAACTGGTATTTGTTCATCAAGGTAACTTGGTTACACAAAATACATGTCAAGATCTGAAAAGCCAATTTCATTTAGATTTGTCTCAACACTGATTGTCAGAGGCATGCGGATGAGGGGCTGCACATGTGCCACTTGCAGAAGGCAACTAAGAGAAGATGGGAGAGAGCCTTGTCTTTGAGGAGACTTCACCTGGCAACCATTTCATGTCTCACATGGGACAGGCAGCAGGGGAACACCAAGGGCACTGTACCCTCCAGAGAGGTTCTCCAATCAGATGGCAAAAGGTCTCCACCAATGGACTGCAGAGGAATGTTGCACTTGGCAATGGTCTCCTGTCAGCAGGTGGACTTTGGAAGGAGCCAGGGGGCATAAAAGTAACTGTGTCAGAAGCTCTGGGGCTTTTTGGCTTTTAGGGTCTTGGCTTTTTGGGGCTTTTCTGAGTTGGGGCTTTTTGAGTCTGGGGGTCTTTTGAGTCTTGTTTTTTTGCTTTGGCTCCAGCCTGCTGAGGTCTGTTCTTGCCCTGGCCCTAGCCTGTTTTTTGTCCCTTCTGACCTGGCCCCAGCCTGCCTTTTGGCTCTTCTGCCCTTGCTGACCCTCGCTCATCCTCACATACGTGCCTTTCCTCTCACTGGGCACTTGGCAGGACACTGGCTGACCTCTCAGCCTCATGTGCAGCCTGTGTCCTGCCCTACCTCTTTGCCTGTCCCAGCAACCACCTGTCCTGCCTCCCTGTGTCCCTGACAGATGCCATGCCCACTTCATGCCTGCCTCCCTGCCTGAGCCACTTGCATCCAACCCTGCCTGCCTCCTGATGCCTATATAACTTAGGTCAAAGTTACAAGGTGCTAATATAGCTTGATTTGTAAGATATCACTATAATCTGATATATCTATATAACCTGATACCAATATAACCTGAATCATACCTTTTTATACCAATATAACCTGAATCATAACTTTTATTCTTACATAACTTGATATAAATAACTTTTTATACAATGTAATGGCTACTATATGGTTAACTGGTTGCTTAATGCTGAATAGGAAAAAAAAAGAAGGAAAAAAACCTCACCATGTGGATAGCTTTAGCGATAGATAAGCATAGTACTAATGAGAAATTGGCAAATGTAAAGCCAATTAGCCACAAAACAGAGAATTTAGGCCAGTTAGGACCAGATAGACCAAGGAACACCATAACTGCACATGGTCAAAGACCAAGTTGAAAAGTTCAGATGCAAAGAAGACCTTGGAATCCTTCACCAAAGACCCCTGACCACCCCTGAACTGGGGAGGCACAAGCACAGTGCAAAAGAACTATCTAATAACCATGAGATCATACTATGTAAATCAGTTCCAGTGCGTATATGATGATGTTATAGTGACACAGTAATACTCAGCAATACTTACTGTATAAATATACCACAGCACTTGACAAAATGAGTTAGGTGGAGATATGCCCCTCACCACCAGTGCTGTAAAACCCAAATACTTGCTCTATAGACATCGGTCTATGGGGATTTATTTCCAGCATATCTTTCGGGCATCACTCCGATCCAGCCTGCTGTCGCGATCCCCGCTGCCATCCTGTCTGGGGTCCCGCACCTCCTGTCCGATCCCCACTCACCTCGTGTCCGGCTGCCCGTCGCCGCGGGAGCTCTGCCTGTGGAGCCGTGCAGGCTCCCTGACAGGTCGTGCACACACACCCTCTGCCGCTTGGACGTCGACAGCACTCCCTGACCCTCTGGTGGTAACGCCCTCTTTTTCTCTGTGTGCCCCCTCTCTCTCTCCCTACCCATCCTTTTCCATTTTCCTTCCTCCTTTTCTGTCATTTCTAGTCCTCTTTAGTAGGGAAACTTTTTTTGTTGTTACCAATAAACAGTTCTCACATATAATGCTGTCTCATTTGAATTAATTTCATCCTAGACCATCTGTTTTAAAAGAACTCCTCGCAGTTCCCCAGAGTGGAAAGCAACACAAGCAGAATCTCTTCTAAATCCGTGACAGCAGGTTTTGTAAATGCTTTGGAACAAAAGGTTAACCTAAAAGAAACAGATGCAACCAACCCTCACAGGCAGAGTTACCAGACAGTTTCCTTTTTTTTCTTTAAATAAAAAGTATAAGAAAACTTCTGGGAGCTACTGAGGTGAGATACACATAACTTAAGTTACCATGGGAAAGGCTGTAAGCCAAAGGAAATTTTCACCTTTTTTTGGATGTGAGAGGCTTTTACAGCTGTGTTCAACTCACCTAACTTCAGACATACCATCATGACTTACACCCAAACATCAGATATAGCAGCCCAAACACTCCTAAATAACAGGCATATTTGGATCACAGTTCAGCTGACCTTTTCAGAAACCTACTTAAGGAGGAGAAAAACCGAAATCTTTTTCCTCTCCACAAAATACAAAAAAGAACCTCAGTGACTAGCTCCAACACGGATGGTACACCATGTTACTTACACTTCAGCAAGACTACTTTTCATGGCATTAATTTTATGATTCACTGATGCTTTTGTTTACTGACACCCTTTGCTATGTACAATTCACTGAACACTGAACTGCTGGGAGAATCACAAATTGTGCCAGCCCCAGACTTTACTGTGAGACAGAAAAAGCCTGGACTGCTGTCAGTGATGCCCCTGTTCCCCAAGGCTATAGTTTTTGGTGTCATCAGACAAACCTGTTGTTAATCATAGAGTACTTTCTTGAAATATTTTCAGTCCTGAGAGCCAGAATCTGAAGGAGCCTCTGCATCTTACAGAGAGAGAGGCGGATCTCCTTCACAGGCTGCAACAGGAGCATTCGATATCTTCAGGAGAGGAAATGATTCCACTGGGCGCTTTGCAATATTAATAAAAATCATTATATGTGGCTTTTAAAATATGTCAGTCTACCTGGTTCACTGCCCCGAACATATTCAGCTCTTTCATTTATGTCTACTTACCAAAGTCAATGAACTTGTAACTGCTTACCACCACTGTTAAATCAGAGAGAATTGGGCACTCAAGCTTTGGTATTATTCAGTTTGCTGGTTATGTAAGAGGAAGCGTGAAAATTATTATAGCAAAAAGATTTCCCTTGCGGTAAAGCTAAGCATTTATTATTTAAATACACTGTAGTGTTTGCATTAGACTTCTGTTTCTGTCTTCACTGTAAAGCAATTCTTTGGGTTATTCACCTGCCAAAAGAAATCCCGTAATAAAAAGCCTTTTTGTTATTTTCCTTGAGTTATTCATATCATAGCGTCACTGTTAAAATGAAAACTCAGTTCAGAGTGACTAAAGAGATTTGCTAACATATGCCTTCTAGATGTTTTTCTACTTAGATACACAAATTGAGTAAATCTGCAAGTCTAGTTTTTGTCCCATACACACAGCACCAGACCAGAAGTTTCTCCTTTCAAGAGAATTTTTTCTGATTTGCATGAGTGGAGTGGCAAGAGCATTCTGGGTTAAGTTATGCACAGAGGCCACCCACCATATCTTCACCAGTCTACTTCACTGAAGCATTTTACAACAACTAAATTTGTCACTATTTGTACTACTGTGCTCAAGCATCCTAGGTGGGACCTGTGTGCCAGGTGATTGTCAGGCACATAGTCCTCTCTTTCTCAGCTGCACTGTGCAAGACACATCCAGTTTCTCTGACTATCCCTGGCCTACTGGCAGTGAGGACACAAAAGCATCAGATATAAAGCCCTAACTCCATCAGTAGCGCAATAGTGGAAAATAGGAAATCAGATGTTTGGTACTGGGAGCGGGACCTATTGGGTATGCAGAAACAATGCCTATAAATGGCTTCTTAAAGGAGGGTTTGCTTCCTGTTTCCAAGTAAGTTCTAGGGCACTTCGGCAAAATCTGCAATAACAGTTAGGGCCAAGAGAATATTTTCCATCCAGGGAATGCAGGATGATCTGCAATACACCCCTTTGATTTCAGAAAGCAAAAGATTATGGTTCACACTATGCCCCATGTGCACTACCTTATCCTGTGAGTTTATATAAACAAGCTAAATAGATTATTAGAAGTGGCAAATGATACTATTTAAATAGCACGTTCTATGAGCTCCAATGAACACGAATGGTGGCTCTACAGAACTGCATGCTTATATTATCTGCTTCCTAGCCAAGGAGGAACATGTGTTATTATAGGACAGGAGTGTTGCACTTACATCAGTGATGGGTTTGAAGTCCAACAGTCAGGAATCACCTCAATAGAAAGAGCAGCAGAAGAGTGGCACAAAGAGGAAAATTCTTTTTGGTGGGATTGACTGACTTCATGGCTACCAAACTGGAGACTGCTACAAAATGTATTTATGGCAGTCATTGTAATCATTGTAGTGTGTGTACCTGCTTGTATTATGATTCAATGTTATAGCTATTGTAACACTGTGCTGGAAAATGAAGCATTGAGACTTGCCTAAAAGAGACATAATCTCAAGAAAAGGGGGGACTTGACAGCTTGACAAACAATAGACATTTCCAGTTAACCTCGAAGTTGCTAAGTAGAAGTTGCTAAAAGAATAACTAGCAAAATAGATACAAGAATGTAAAAGTAGACACAAAGATGTTAAATGTACCTGGAACCAGATAACAGATAATGAGGAACATAGTGGCTTTTGTAGCAAAGCCATGTAACAAGCAGCAACAGAACATGCGCAAGTTCAAGGTGAGGTCATCTGCAACACTGGGGTGAGTATGACCACCAGAGACCGCTTAGACGATCCTGTAGGACCACAAAAGGACTCCCAGTAAGAGATGGATGCATGCAAATTAGTTCTAGGAAAAGTGGTGTTGGTGTATTAGCTAGGAAGTACATTGTAATGATGGAAAAAATAACTTGTTGTAAAGTTTCATGACATACCTGATTAGGGAGATATCCTCTGAGTGTGTTCAGCACACTGAGAATAAAGAATGCCTGCTATCTAATGCTTCAAATTGTGTTANGGTGCTCCTCTGGGAATTTGGGTCCCTTTTGAGTTAAGGGGAATCTTTTATGCATTATTTATCACCTGAGAAACACAGCGGAGAGCAGGGCTTTGTTATCACCACACTGACTTTGCAGCTACAGATGGATTTTAGAAGGCATTACGCCTGGAATTGGGCATGGAGGGTGGAAAACTGCTCATTTCTCGTGGCTTGTTCTCCCCTGTGTGTAACAAACCTTTCCCGAGCACTTTAGGCTCCTGGGACAGAGAGGAACTGGTGGTGGTGGTGGGGTGTGGAGAGGAAATAAGAATGTGGAGTTTTAAATACCAGATATAATCAACAATAAACATCGCCAAAGAGAGATGGCCTTTTATGAACAAGATTGAATAGGACTATGGTCAAACAGAGCCTGTGCTGTGGCACAAAACCCCCCTGCTTCTTCAGACAGAGCCACTTTTTTCTGCACCCTCCAATTAATGGGGCAGATTTGTATTAGACTAACAGGACTAGGATAGTAATCATCCCCCCAGACCCT
>VXBB01007138.1:7790-29666 GCA_013399915.1 Illadopsis cleaveri | reverse complement strand
AAAAAAAAATTAAAAAAAAAAATCTAGGTAATAAAAAAACCCAATTCCCCAATGAACCAAGTAAAAATACATTTTAAAAGACAGAAAAATTACAGACTTTGAATCCACAGGCTTACTTCAGGAATAGTGGCTGTGAAATGCACTTCACTCACAACACTTCAGTTGTAGCTGAAAACTTCTTTAATAATCACAAAATTGATATTCAAGAAGCACGAGCAAGAAACTGGTAAAGCAACATGAAAACCATCTAAATAAACATCCATACCAACAGTAATAGACACATCCAATAGAATTTATCCACAAAATACACATTTCCTAGACAAGATTATAACCAGAGCTCTGTACCTCAAAAGGTTGTTTCTAGTAACTAAACCAGGCATATTTTTTGCTTATGAGATTTACATCTTGCCAAACTGCATCTGAGTACATGACAACCTATAGGAGCAACAATTTAGCTTTAGACAATTCATATACCCCAGCTTGGTACACATAGGGTTTTGTAAAGGTTCGCCAAGTTTTTGAAAGCTTCTCTTGACTTCTCTGTGTGAGGATGGTCCTGGAAAAGTCAACCTGTGAAACTCGAAATTGCAGTTCTGAAATCCAGTTTGCACACTCCCCTTGATTTCCTAGCTGTTAGCTTGGCACAAGACAAGTACACTTTCCTTTCTCAAGCTTTTGTTAATGGTTTTGTGCATGCTCTGAGAGGCTTCTGTTGTGTGTCTATCAGTGGATGTGAAAATGTCCACATCAGAGCACTGCCTTCTCAGCCACCTGGAGAGAAGTGGAGGTGAGTTCCTTAATGCCTTGCTTTGACTCTAATCATAGAATGCCTTGAGTTGAAGGGACCTTAAAGATTATCTCATTCCAATTCACCCACCATGTGCAGAGACACCTTCCACTAGACCCGGTTGCTCAGAGCTCCATCTAGCCTGGCCTTGAAAACTTTCAAGGATGGAGCATCCACACCTTCTCTGGGCAACCTATTCCCCTTCATGAAAACTTAGGCACCCTCTCTATGACTGTTCCAGCTGCAGCATTTTTTTCCCAGAAAATAGTCTTCTGCTCTTCAGTACCATCACCTCTTTAATAAATTCAGAAATAATACATGTTATGAAAATCATCAGAAAACTAAAAAAATCTCCACTGCCAGCTCAATTTTAGCTCGAACTTCTGCATTCTGGAAAAGAAAAAAGAATCGAGTACCAATGCAATATTTTAACAGAAGGACATAATGGGGATGACTGCTGCAACAATCATCCTTTTAAAGCTCTCTGCTTAAAAATAATTATCAATTTTTCAATGATAAAAGGGCCTTTACTATTTAAAATAGTCTGTATGAAGATCCAGATCCAAGGGATCTTCATTCCTTCCAAACAAATAAGTTTTATCAGATAAAAGCAAAAGCGGGACATTTATAAGATTGCAAAGAGTAATGCAATATAGTTTTCGTAGTTTTTAAAGAAAAAAAAGTTGAATTTACAACTTTAAACTGCAGAATATCACTAAGCACTCAGTTCTTGCAGGCAGCTCTATAAAAACCATTTAATGTATCAGCTCTGACTCAAAAATTATATATTTATCATATACATTTGCTTAGGTCAGCCAAAATTATGTAAATCAAACTCTGGTAAATTTAAATGTCCTAAAAGGTTTTTGTATTGTCTTTGTCCAATCCACCTAAGATTGACCATTTTTATTAAATGTGTGAACTTAGACCACACTCAGATATCTTCATTTTCTCCTTGAAAGGACCATTTAAAGCCTTCCAAAATCAATGCTACTGAAACAAAATCAGAATTCTGTCATATTTCAAATATAAAAATGTTTATATTTTATGAAACATAAAAAAAGTGTCAAGATTCATATTAATCATATGAAACATTAGTGTGGATTGTAAAGTATCGTAGTCTTGTTTCATTAGATGACAATTTACAGGACATTGAGTGGAATGAGTTATACAGTAAATATTCACACATCTGCTTTGAAAAGTAAGCATTCTGCAAACATTTATTCTTTTGGTATGCTGCATACGTTGGAATAGTTTCAGCTTGACCAAACATTTGCTACTGCAAATAGAACAGTCAAGCTGCTTAAAGCATATTCAAGAAGCTGTGTTTTACACTACTATTACTACTATTTTTCTATTAGGATTTGAATACTGCTGTCATATACCTAAAAAAATAGCACAGTCATGCCATTTTTGTTTATTTGCTGATGTTTACAATTCATGTTATAGCAAATTACTCAAAGTGGGTAAACAGAGACTAAAACTTTAAGAAGCCTCTGGGCACAAATGGAACTGCATGACATCTTCGGGAGAGACTGGTCTCAGGCACTTCTGGAGCTTCGTCCAGCCCAGAAATGCTATTATGTTTTGCTAAGATAGTGAGCACACAAGACACAGTGACTCAGCTCACTTTGTGTTGTGCCATTCATCCCCAGTGGCAAGGAAAGTATCACAAATAAATTAGTTTTCAAGAGCTAGAACTTGTTATATACTTTCTAACTTGAGAACAGAAAAATAACACTGAGTGGTTCCACCAGAGTCAACCAATAAAATATTTCCCTTTTTTTTTTTTCAATAAATCTTTAAAGATACTGAGGACTTAAAAATGCAAAGTGACATCTAAACTATCTTTCTAGTAGGCGACACTTCACTGCCTTCAGCAAAAAGAGCTGTCTGATTCTGTAAGCACCTACCTTCATGAGACTTTCCTGGTGCCTTCAGCACTCTAGTCCAAGCTGACTTATGTTGACCCACTGCACTGCTGAGTAATTTACCCATTGAATTGTTTGCAGACTGAAGTATAACTAAATGGGAACAGGGTTAACAAGAACACACCTGAAAAGTACATCAGTTTCTCTTCCAGTGCCATGAGTGCTTAAAAAGACTTAAAAACTCAAAAAGGTCTGCTGCACAAGCCCTTTTGTATTGCTGCTTTTAATGAAACTTGCTTACCTCATGAGCCTGTAAATTTTTATTTGTTTTTACTAAAAAGCAAGTTATTTCACTTGGCAAGGGCTAAAAACTTTCAATTTTTTGCTGAAAAGACACATTTCAACAGAACTTTTTAAAATCAAGAGCATCTCAGAAACTAATAACAAAAATGTACTTTAGCATTGTTTTCAAATGTTTATTACAACACCCTATAAACTCTTTTCATCCAAAAGGTATTCTGCCTGCAGTATATGTAAGCTAATAGCCACATTACCCCAAATTGTCAGTTAAATAGCAATGAGTCTAAAAACCCAGATAATCCCCACCCTCCTTCCCACCAGGCACTTTTGCTATTGTCCAGGACCACAAAGTTTTATTAATAACTTAGCTAGCAAAAGTACAAAGTGACCAACAAGAAAGATCAACGTGCTTGCACAGACAAAACCTTTTTGTCTGTTTTAGAAACATGTTCCTGGCTCTCAAATCTGGGATCCAAAACTCTAATCACCACTAGGGCTCATTCTTTTTGCTAGAAAAATCTTCACCAGCATTCTCAGGATCTGACATAAGCCTTTTTGACTGCTTCTTAGGGTTATGATAGCTTAGAGTCACAGATAAGCAAGCCTGAAACTACAAATCCTGCCAGAACAGTTCCCATCTTTCCAAACACAAATGAAAATCACAGCTTTATGTAGTGGAACAACGTTTAACGAGCATATAAATACATATCATTAGAAAGGAAGTTAATAGAGGGCCAGAGGTTTTACCCTGAAGGACTAACAACAAAAGCAATTTAAGTATTTGCTACATAGGAGTCTGGAAGGAGCTGGCCAGCACCTCCTTCAACTACACTTATGGCAGGTGAGCTACAGCAGAACAGGTAATACAAAAACAAACAGCAGGGAATCAGAGATGAGAAAGCTTACTTCACTTTGCAACCAAAGATGAATGATATAACAGAGGGTAGCTTTTTGAATATGGGATATTAACTTAAACATACCTCGAACTTCCTGATTTATAGAATTTTGCTATTTTTTAGAAGGTAAAATAGATAAGGTTTTTCCATGAAGAAGAATGCATTTTGCTTGAGTTACTATCCCTGGAAGGGTTCAAAAATGAGTAAATGTGGCACTTCTCAATACGGTTTAGTGGGCGTGGTGGTATTCAGTCAAAGGTTGGACTTGATCTCAGAGGCCTTTTCCGACCTTAATACTTCTAGGGTTTATCCAAGGAGGTGCTCCTTCCAGGCAGACGCTAGGGCTGTGCCTTCCGGGGGACGGGCGGTAGGGCTGGGGTTCTCTCTTGAGAGAGCTGGTGGAGGGTCTGGGTTCAGCTGGTGCGGGGGCTCCGGCGGGGCAGGGGCTCCCATCTCAGGCGCGGAGATAATCATTCTTGAGGCGACTGAGGCGGGCGCCGTGGCTGCGGACGGTGAGGGCCAGCAGGTCGTACTTGTCGCGCAGCCCGCTGGAGACGTGGCGAGTCTCGCGGAGCAGGGCGCGGGCGTGCAGCAGCAGCCCCAGGAAGCTGTCACCCAGACGGAACTCCTCCCGGCCGCCCTGCTCTTGCCCCTGGCGGAATTTGCCCTCCAGCTCGCTCAGCGAGCGGTCCGAGCTGGAGTAGGCGTCGCTGATCTGGGCGGACTCCCGGCGCAGGTAGGCACCGTAGCTCTCCTCTCCGTCCAGGTCGTATGAGATGCTCTTGCCGATACCTTCCAGCACCCGGCCCGCGTCCTCCACCTGCCGCCCCAACACCGTCAGCTCCTCTCGCAGGCTGAGCCCGCCGCCCGCCGCCGCGCCGCACCGCCGCTGCTCGCTCACCCGGAACAGCAGCTGGCACCGCTCGGGGTCGTCGTTCTCCTCGTAGTCCCCATCGGGGACGAAGTAGTGGTGCAGGCTCCCGTTGGACATCTCGGGGTACAGCGGCCCCTCGAAGTACCCGCGGCAGAGGCTGCAGAGCCAGAACAGCCACACCAGGCGCAGAGGGACCGGCATGCTGCGGCCGACGGGCAGCCTAGGGCCGCCCGTGCCACATGGGTCTCCCCGGTGCCGCCGCTGCGGGCCGCCCGGGCCGAGTACCGCAGCACGGCCGGAGAACTGGCGACGGTCTGGGGCCAGCTGCGCCGCGCCGCTCTTAAAAGCCGNCCCGCATCGCCCCCGCGGGGGTGTCAGACGCAGGGAGGGAGGGATACACGTACACCTTTCCCCTCTTGATAAAGAAAAACGCCTAAACCTGACGGTACTCAGCTCTGCTCTTCTTCCCCTTAGAAATGACTGCTTTGCTAACAGCCTGCTCTGTACAGCAGCACGAACAGAGCTTGGGACAGAGAGACTTCTCAAAGTTGCTCAGGCCACATAGTCTGTCACTGATATAAAACTTGTATGGGAAAAAGATTCAGGATCAAATATAAAGTGTAAAACAATAAACCTTGATAGGATAAGATGCAAAAATGAAACACAAAATTTGTTTTTAGACAAAATATCTGATGTGTTTAAGGAAAACCATATTACAGTGCATCCTATGGGGCTGACTTCGTAAGAAGCATTTCTTTTTCATAATATATTAATTTTTTGGGTGAATCTAGTACCAGAATTGTGGCACAGTTGAACCGTGCCTGTAACTTTTAGAAATCTATCTTTACCATTTTTGAGTTGTTAAATCAAGGTGAGATCACAAAAAGAAAGGGGCTGTAAAGTTAACAACTCCTTTCACATAATTTTTCCTCTTTCATGGAGAAAAATCACCACCTAGCGAAGATTATACCAAATCCTGCCGTCATCTAGAGTTAAAACTCCTCTGTTGTTTGTGAGAGATTTGCATGCAACAATATTTATATTGCCTCTATAGAGTAAGTACTTTAACTTATCTTGACACTTTCTGCATGTTGTAAATAACTATGATGCTTAGAGTTAATTTAGTTGGGAAAATAAGCCAGACACTTGAGATGTATCTCTGCTTTTTTCACTATTATTCTGGGCATTGTAGATTAAAATCTTATGGGACTCAGGGTCCTTTGGGTCAACCATTTCTTATGCTGCCATCATTTTAGATGCCTATAATTCAAATGCAGTCTCGAGCCCCTTCTCTCACATCAGCTTCATTCTGTAATCACAAGCTGTCCTGTCTCTGGGCACATGTGAAGCAAATAGCTGCTGTGGAGACCAGCTGCTCATCTCAATTTCAAGTGTACTGAACTCCACAAGCTGCTTCTTTCTTTGCTGACTGTTTCTTGAGAGGATTCAGGGAGGCACCTATTCCCATGTGTCTGGTAGGTTCCTGGGAGCTTAGTGATGGACTTAACTACATAGCCAGGCCCTTTAATGTGAAACACATAGCTACTGAGTGCAAAGCTGTCGCTTCTGTGTGGCCTTTAATACTTCATGACAACGTGTGATATCATTGTGCCTGGGTGACTTCAGAGCCTCCTGAAGCACCTAACGTAAGTGCAGATGGTCATAAGACTAACACCAAGAGACAAAAGCAAAAAATATATCAACCAGACAGACAATCAGCAGAGGCAGCAAGAGTAAGAACTGAAGCCTTCACTTACCTGATTGATTTAAAGTAGTCTCTGCAAGTTCTGCAGTCATTTGAGATCACAAACACAGACACCTCAAGATGAGAAATACTTGCAGTGTCTAGGCAGCTTCTCTTTCCAGGCAACTTTCTGTTGAGAAACCAGGCTAGACAAGCTATTGTAACAGAAACAGTCCACTCATTTGGAAACATTTTAAATTTGTAATTAAGTTCACAAAAGACTCACATAAATTGGTTGGATTAGGCTAAGGTACTGTGCTTCAGATTTCTATAAATGTTTAAATCTTATTCAACTGAAGCTATTTGGTATTTGTTAGCCAGCAGGGGCTCCTTGAAACAATTCTATTCCCAGGATGCTCTTGTTTCACCTCATGTTTGGTTTGGATTCCTGTTCTTTGCCGATCATAGTACATTGTCTCCATCCATTTCCACCCAGGCTGGTATTACTGACAGTTAGCTGATTTGGCTGGTACTTGTGTGGTAGCGGACTCCACTTTTGATGTCTCCTCATGGAAGTACCTCACTGTAAATCACCCACCTATAGCTTTGGCAGCATGGTTATGCTTTCACCAGTGCCACAGAGGGTAAAAAAACCCCTAGCCTTAGTAAATATTTTGTCTCTTTGCACAGAGACTAAGAGGTGTGTATACTGTTCCCTGCTGCAGCTGCTGACTGCCATTTTCAATCAGGCATGCATTTTCCAGGTTTATTTTAAAATTTATATCCAAATAGTCTCACTCCAGTGGAAAGCAGACTTGAAATGTCTACTTTCAAAGGAAGTCTGCAATTCAGGATCTGCAGTCTTAGTGACTCAGTGGGCATAGGTTGGGTAAAAACTGGAACTTGGTGAAAGATACACAACCTGATACAAGGCAATGCCTAATATAGGTCAGGATTACAAAGCATCAGAATTCAAGTTTTAACTGAAAAGCATCAAACGGTGGAAAAAAATGAAGGCTCACACTGGCAGAACAAGACTGTGAATGCGTAGCCATTATTTGTTCCAAAATCACACCTAAAAGACAAAAGTTTTAAGACTGCAATGAGATAATCTAATACGAATACCCTTGAAATGTCCATGAAACCATGTGCATACAAATGAAAATCAGATGGGTTTTTTTTCTGAAAGACATGCACTAACAGTAACCTTTATCTATCAAAACTTGAGTTGAAGGGTCTGAAATTTTCGTCACAGTTAACAGCAGCAGGAACACCACAGCAAAGACTGAAGTAACAACAAAAATCAGTCAGCGTAGAACTTAGTAAACTAAGTTCTGGTAAGAGCTGGAAGTTCAGAGGGCAATAAAACTGAAGGAAGACAGAAGGAAATTTCTCAGGAATACCAGAAACCTGGGCTGCAGAGAACCAGGGAAGAGAGTAAGCCATTTTTCTGCTGAATATTGCATTTTCTGCTGGGTGTCCTTAGGGATAGTTGCATGACATCAGATATCTGGGGAGCTTTTGGGATGCATAGAAGAAATAGATCTTCCTTGTGGCATGTTCTCATGAATGTCCTCATTTAAATCCTGGCATTGTCAAAAGACTGGTTGAAACCAGTATTTTATCCTCCATGCCTGCTTAAGCACTTAGAAGTTCCTTCTGTATAAATGAGGAAAAAAGTACAGGAAGCAAAAATAAAGCAGCATACTGGTACTGTTGTCTTAAAAATACTTGGCCTGATATACTCTGCTGTGGTAAAGCCACTGTTTTTCCACTGAACAACATTAGTTTAAAGTAAGAGAAAGGAATTTACTCTGTAGAATTTACTCTGCATAACCTGCTTATGCAGCACCAAAATCAGCCTCCAGCCCAGAAATTGCCTATAAACTGATGGTGAATACACAGCTCAGCACTGGATTTCAGGTCTGCAAACTATGTCTCATCTTTGGTTTTTGGCTCACATATAGTTGCTATTTCTGTTGTAGATCGTGGTAGACTTTGCAACATCAGAATATTTCAGATGTAAATGGCCATTTATTTTGAGAACAGAAATATGTTGTACGGTCCTAAAGGACCCGCAGGCTTTAGAGTGTAAATGTTTTCTGACTACTCGCTTCTGTTTTCTTGCTATGAACTGTACTGTGGTTTTATACAAAGATACGTTGTTTAAAAATGAGACTAAAAAGTATGTGTATGTAATTTCTAATTGTAGGATGCAGTGCTAAATGCTCAAATGCCATCAAGTGAGGGGGCGCATGAAATAGTCCATGAAAGAGTAATGCCAGGAGTTTTTGTAGGAAAATTGCCGTAAGAACATACCAGAAATTCTGTAGAGTGAAAAAAAAAAAGGGGTTGGGAAATGAAGCTTTTATAACATATTTAGGATTCATTCAGTATAATTTTGCAATACAGCAGAAATTCAGAATCAGTATGCTGAAGCACAAACCATACTGAGTATTCCAGGACCAGAAGTATGTCTGGGGTTTCACTGAAATTTTGAATTTCTCAGAAAGGCATATTTAATTCAGAATTGGAACAGCTGACAAACAGATATCTCAAAAACAAATTTGTAGAGAAAACAACTTTATTGTTAGCTTATATAAGCTAAATGATTCTGATAACCCTTTTCTCCTTCACAAACTTCAGGCTAAAACCACATCTGTGTCTGAGCACAGAATCCTCTGAGTCCATTAACATTGGCCTGTCTTGGATAAGCAGTACAGAAAACCAAATTAAAAAAACACAAGTAGCTATAGAAAGATTGGGTATGAGGCTGAATGTGAATACAACTAATGGAAAAGATCTGTCAGGCTGTTTGTCTTAGAAGAGTTTGCAATTAATATTGAACCTACTTCAGCTTTAGCCAACACCAAAATGAACTTGGCCTTGGCAAAAAAATATGGAAAAAGATTTTACCACAGCCCGTCTGTGTTGTGGGTGCTGGTTTACTTTATGGAAATATAATTTCCTTAAAGCAGAAAACTGAGGCTATGCTCTGTTTACTTTTATAAAGTGAAATGATGCATCTGGATGCTTCCTAGGAAGGGAAAAGGTTAAAAAAGAGTTGAAGAGGGATAAATATGTACCACTATTTTAGTAGTGCAGTTTCTGCCTGTTAATAAAAACCTTGAACCCCAAAAGGGATATTGCTAGCATCTCTTCAGCAAGCTTCCTGAAGTGGAAATAATGACACTTCCTCAGTGGAAATGAAAATACTTAAAAAACATCATTGCTGGCCAGCACATGGAGAAGTTTTCCAATTACTGTAAATGTGGTTTGTTACAGAGACAGCATATCATGCTTTTAACATGTTGACTTGATTTTCAATCCTTTCTGTGTTATTTTTCATGTTCTCTGTAAGCATGAAAAGGCTGCATGTGGAAACACATACTTTGCAGTTGCTACAGAAACATAGCTCACTAATTATTCATAAAAAATGCTTTCTCTTTACCTCTACCTGTTAGGAGTAAAATAAGATTTTAAAACCTCCAAAGTTTCTTTTTCCTCCTCTCCCTGTCTCACAAAATAGAGAAAGCTTACAATCTGACATGTCCTTCTCAGGCAGGGGTAGCAAAGATTTTAAATAAAAGCCTTGGAAGAAATCCAGAAGAGTCTGGTGATGAGATGCTGATGTTGTGTCCAATGGGATTAATCCATTTATACAGTTTCCCAGGATTTATAGACCTGTGATCTAATGTATTCATTTGAGGCATGGTCTTGAGAACATAATTTTTCTGAAAACTGGATTTCACCCAGTCTATTCTTTAGGTCAATTCCCCAGCAATTTAAACACACTAAAGAATTTCCAGTTTTATCACCTTTATAAGGATGGCATTTTCTGATTCATACATGTTATCTTATATATTAAGATCAGGCATGAATTCCTGAATAAAAGCTAGATCCTGACACATTTATACTGGCTAGTCATCAAATTTCCTCTTCTCACTAATGTTTTAAAGTCTTTGCTCGTGAATTTAAAGGGGGAGCCTACCTGTTTAAGCTAACCAACTGCATGTAGTTTCATTAAACATGTCTCCACAGAGGATTAGCCTTCCTGCCTGAAGTAAAACTGAAATATATGTAATAGTATCCTCTGTGCAGATAAAAGTAAGATGAGATGGAAAATGAAAAAAAAAAATCATAGGATTTAACTAGTTTAATCTCCTCTCAGATATACCTTTCCAATTGTAGTGTGAAAAGAATAACCCTACCATGCTTCTCTAGTAAAATTGCCTTGTATTCACAGATCTATTTATTAGGAGTTGAAAAATGTCCTTTTGTGTATCCTAACACATTCACTCAGATTTTTATTTAGTTGTTTTTAATGGTGTATTTATTGAAACTTCCTGGGATCTGGCCCAGACTATCAGACCCCTTTGAGTTTCCTTGGGACTCAGCCTGATGGCAACTTAATTGGAGAGAAACAGGTTCAGTCCAGTTGTCCAAAAAGTACTTTTAATAATACAAAAAATAACAAACAATAAGGTGTCCACTGTATTGGACCAAACTGCACAAAGCAGTACAAGGGGCAAAAGCATGAGGCCAAAGGCGGAGTCTAGGGGCAGAGAGGGGTAGTTATGCACTCCGGTGTGGGTGGGCAGTTAAGGTGGAGTCTGAGGGAAGAGTCCAATAGGGGACAACGATTAAGAATATTACAGTTCTTGCACCAAAAATCAGCCTATGATAACACAGAAAACTGAGAACTTTCTGGTAACAATTAGCGTAGAGAGCATGTCAATCAGCCTTCTGCTTATGGCACTAAGAATGGGGTTTCCCAAGGAATCTTTCCAGGGTTCTCTTTTTTCCTGAGGAAACTGCTCTTTACAGTGTATTAAACTTAAAACTAATCAGATGTTGTATGTGAGCAGCATAAACCCAGACATATGGTCTCAATTCAAATATACCAAAATCTCTATGTTTAAAAAAAACCCCCAAAAACAAACCAAAAAACACAACATTCCCTTTAACAAACATTTTTTATAAAATTCTACTTGAAAAAGCAGGTGAAGGAATTACTTACAGTTAGCTGTATATTTATTTTTGTGCAGCCATGATTGACTATTCCACAGGATTTTAATGACTCAGTGCACACAGAGAACTCATTCAGCAGCCTGAACAGTACGTTATTCTCTCATGCTTGAGGCTGGGTGAAGAATGTCAATATGGAATTTTTACCTCGTACTACAATTTATGACTTTTATTTGGAATGGCATGGCTTAGGAATTGGCATTCAAGTTTATTTCCTTGTGGCTCTGCAGATCCTTCTGCAGACGATGCAATGGATGCTGGTGAAATTTGCCTCTGCAGCTTGACCTGGAGCCCCAGCATGGTTGTTTGCCCTCACTGCACCACAGTAGATGGAGTGCTTCTCAAGGCTGCAGGAACATGACCTGCCTGCTTCCACATTTATAGTCAAGAAGCAAAGACCTATGGCTGGTTTTAAAGTTTGAGGGCTAGTTTAGGCTTAGGAAATAATACACCTCTTCCAGCTTGGTTGCCTTGGATGAGAAAGTCCCATTAAGTGTCACACAGCCTCTGAACATCATGTTTGGTCTCACATATCAGTTTGTTCAGGTTCTTTAATCCCACTGTGGTTTATGCTCCCAGAGACTGTGGCAGCTGGAGAACCTGTGCAAGCTTTCCCTAGACAGTGTCTTTTCTGGGTGCTGGAAAGTCTGAGGCAGCAGTGCTGTAATACCTTGGAAAATTTGGAAGGATTTCCCACAAGATTAGATAGGTGATGCCTGAGTGTCACTATGCAAAAGGATCTCAGTGCCCAAACCCACAGAAGCACACAGAAAAGCAGATTTCCTCTAGTAACAGAATAAATGCTTCTGTTTCACAGTAAGCAGCTTTGGAGGCATTTAAACAATTCCCTATTCAGAGCCCTAAGAGGGTTCAGCAAAACTAAATAAATGCTGTGATAACTGTTTGAAATTAAAATCAAGAGGGTATATTCAAAAAGAAGAAATATCTGGAAGGCAGGACAGGACAGTCCTCCATTCTCTCCACAGGAGTAGCTTGGAGTATACTTCTGTGGGTTAAATGGCTGCAACGTGTGCTATCACACAGTAGTTTGGGTTGGAGGGGACCTTCAAAGATAATTTAGTCCAACCTCCCTGCAAAGAGCAGGGACATCTTTAACAATATGGAGCTTCATCCAACTTGGGTTTGAATATTTTCATGGATGGGGCATCCACCACCTCTCTGGGCAACTTGTGCCAGTCTTTCACCACTCTCATTGTAAAAAATGTCTTCCTTATATCTATTCTAAAGATTCTATTCTAATACCCTCTTTTAGTTTAAAACCATTATCTCTTGTCCTTTTACAACAGACCTTGCTAAAAAGAAGGGCCCCATCTTTCTTGTAGTAATCTTTTGGTAGTGGAAGGGGCTCTAGGTCCCAGAGCCTTCTCTTTTCCAAGATGAACAACTTCCAGCCCCCTTGAGAGCAAAGGGAGCCTATTTACAACTACAGGGTTGCCTCACTTTCCCCTCCTGCTCTTCTCGCAAGGAACACCCTGTGTAACTGAATTTCCAATATTAAATCTGCAGGTGGCATCAGTAGTGGCCAAACACAGGAAATAGCAGGACTTTTTTACTCTTAATTCACTTACTCTTAATTCATGTGAGCATGACTCTGAGAATGGCCTCTAGAGATTTGCAGCCATTGCTTCTGCTGCAGTGACAAAGAAAGGATTAGGAGTCCAATGTTGCTTCAGCATCAAAGGAGAAACTAACTACTTTATTAACTAAAACTCTCAGAAAGAGATACCAAGGACTGCATTTTCTAAACTGCCGCTCTCTAGCTCTTGTTGAAAGTGATGGGTACATTGCTCATGCTTTTGATGGGGCACTATCAAACATGGATCTTGGAAATATTTTGCTTTATATTGTAACTGGCTTGCTTGCCCTTGTCTTCCTTGCAAACAGTAGCCGTTTATATTTTCCTTTTCTTTTTGGTAGCGGCCCTGTGAGTAATCTGTGAATTAGCACAATGATAATACAGGAAACATTCTTTTATTTCCTGTTAACATATTTTTTCAGAAATGTTAAGCATTTCCAGATATGAATTGTAATTTCTAGATTGTTCATTTTGGTAATTCCATGCTATTTAGAAAATGAAGATGTTAATCAAATTACAGCCTGTGTAGTGCTTTCTAACAGTTCTCTCTTATCACCAGCTAATTATAGGTATTTGGTGGGTAGCCTTGGACAAAGTTGTTGCATGGCAAAGAGTCCTTCTGATAGAAATTTTCAGCAGAGGTTTGTTTCTGATGAGGCGTGCAAAAGTGTTGGCATTTATTATTCATGTTGGTTATCAAACATTCTCAAAGAATTAGCAGTATGATTTGATTAGGAGCAACTCAGAATCTTGAAGATCACTCTTTCGAGGAAGCTGGTACATGTCAGTGCTGGTGGGGGATTTGAAGGTAGGCGGACTTAACCACCAGAACTTTTGAGAGCAGCCAGCACATGTTTCTGTGACGTTATAACAAACCCAAAACAGGAGTTCTTCCGCACTCATCACCTGTATGTCAGCCAAGGCAATGAAAGCCATCAAGACATCTGCATCTTAAAAGAAGAGAGTGGCAGAGAAAATCTCAACAGGCAACATAGTGCCGTTTACATGGGGTTTCACTGGGCAGCCTGTTTCAGTGCTTGACAAAACTTTGGGTGAAAAAAAATTTCTATATCCAATCTAACCCTGCCCTAGTGCAACTTGAGTCCATTTTCATCTGTGCTTTTAGACAAATTAAGGCTGAAGGAAACATTCCTGTCTATATTTAACTGCGTTTGTGTCCTCCCATGCTCGGCAAGGCTAGTTACATTCATAAGGCAAAGCACATGCTGTCCTCACAAGACAAGGCAGGAAGTGGATGTTTTCTCTACAGACATCTCCACTATGGGTGACCCAGACGAGCCAGCAAGTTTCAAACATCGTGGATGATCTCCCAAGAGGAAGTTGGGAAAATGGGTTGACCACATGTCCCTTTGGGGCATCTCAGCCCTTTCTCCCTTTCCCACTAATTGTTGTATACTTCCAAAACTATACCAGTCACTTTAAGGGTAACCAATAAAATAATTATAGAATTTCTGTTTTACCTATTTAAAAAAGCTGATCATATCAGAACAAAATAGAAACAAGTACAAGCCAGAAAGAAGTGAAAAAAGCATTTTCTCACAACGACTGTGAAGGTGAGAAAGACAAGTATGGACAGATATGCTTGCAAATTAGTAAAGATCAATGAGAAAGTGTCAGGAAAGTGTATTTTTTAAATTTATGTAATGGAGAGTGTTAAATATTTTTCATCAGGAAAAAAAATCCATGTAAAGATCAACAGTTCAAATTTTTGGACATCTGAGGCTGGAAGATTATTTAACATAATCAAAATATTGCCTTTCAGCAACCTCATCTGCTAAAAACTCAGTATCCACTGTTGCTGCTACTTGCAGCACTCAAACATGAAAAATAAAGTATCAAATCTTTCCTGAAAGCTTTGCTGGATCCCAAGGCACATTTGGATGAAAGTTCAGACTCCCATGCTTGCATAGATCAGAAGATATGTTTTACCTTACTGGGTTTTGGAAACTTTATTTAGGAGGTTCTATTAGGTGTACACTTTGACTTTTGTGGGTCATATTTAGGAATGGGATCATGGCAACATAATTTCTCATAACCACAGGGAACTGTGACTTCTGCATCACAGCTAAATGGGTATGTACACTGGATGTACAGCATATGCAAGGCCACAGCTGCTGTGTGCAGCACATCACTTAGAGGCATAGTAGTAGCTATACAGATGAAATAATTTTTACTTTTTCCATTAATTTTAAACCTGAAGAAAAATAGGACTTAACCATTTCACTATGAAATATTTAAACAATTTACTTATGCTCGTTTTATTACTTATGCTCATTTTAAAGGCAACATTTCCCTGATGTTTGAATGCTAAAATATCAGACAACATGCAAATGTTTAGACAGTGCTTGCTGCTGATCCATTCCTTCCACTAATTCTTAGGCATGCACACAGCTAGAAACACTCTTTAGCAGAATCTCTTCTGTATATATACATACGTATCTCATAGACCTATAGAACGATTTGGGTTGACCTTTGAAGGTCATCTAGTCCAAGCCCTGTGCTTATTAGCAGGGATGTCTTCAACTAGAACAGGTTGCCTAGAGCCCTGTCCAACCTGACTTTGAGTGTTTATAGAGTATCTACCACCTCTCTGGGCAACCTGTTTCACCATCTCCATTACATATACATCTACATATATATGTGTATATACCTACATACATTTATATGTGATGCTGTTTCACACCATGATACAGATTCCGAACTTCAGAAGGCTGAAAATGACTCCCTTATTTTTCGGATGTGTCTCCCTTATATACTATTTTACACAGACCAATTTGATTGGTGACAAAAAGACAAACCTCTTCAATCACATTGGTCAGACCAGAGGGACATCAAGAAGTCCCTCCTAGGAAAAGGAATGAAAACATAGTACAGTTTACAAAAACACTTCTCTTGTTTACAAAAAATTCCCTGGGGGAAGACTTTCAGAAAACCAAAACATCTCAGGCACAAAACCAGGGTTACATATATGTATGAGCATATATATGTATATATATTTATATGTGTGTCTGTGTATATGTATGTATATAGTTCCAGGCTTACAGTGCCAGTTAGGAGGCCAACAACTTGAGTGCCTTGTAGCTCAGTAGGTAGCTGACCCAGGCCTGTATTTCCCTAGAGTTTCATGTTCTAACCACATTCTTTTTCCCACCCACTGACTCTCGTGCCTTTGTGCCAACCTGGAAGCCCAGCTACTTGCCACTTGGGGCTGCGAGGAATGCCCAGGTGCTCCCATGACAGTCTGAAGGCATTGCTTTCATGGTGCAACGGCTGAAGTGGAACAGAAGGAGGCCTTCAGCAGCCCTGTTGGCATTTGCAGCTTGGGCAGCTGTTCCTTGTCTCCTCTGGGAGACGAGCAGTGGGTCAGATTTGTTTGTGGTCAAGGCAATGGTTGGATCATGTTGACTGAATCCTCAAATTTTTTCCCTGGTCAGCAAAACCCTTCACAGCCACATCCTGCTCTTAAACAGAACAGGAAGCATGGGAATGGTTGCAAACCATTCTGAGTTACTCTGCAGGAGATGTATTTCAGCAGAGTGGGAGCTAGAGAGCCTGTAAAGGTACATAGCACAGAAAGGAGAAGTTTTGTTCCTGGTGATGAAAATTTTAGCACTTGTTTCATTGAATATGAATAATCTTAGCCAATCCTTTCCAGAAGTACTGAGGGAAAAAATATGAACAAAATTAAACCTCAGTGGTAGTATGACTACTCAACACTCCATGAAAGGGCTGTGGCAAGGTCTGTTGACGCTGTTTTACACCACAACGACACAGACTCAGACCTTCAGAAGGCTGAAAATGACTCCTTTATTTTTGTGATGTGTCTCCCTTATATACTATTTTACACAGACCAATTTGATTGGTGACAAAAAGACAAACCTCTTCAATCACATTGGTCAGACCAGAGGGACATCAAGAAGGAGTCCCTCTTAGGAAAAGGAATGAAGAACATAGTACAGTTACAAAAACATTTCTCTAGTTTACAGAAAATTCCCTGGGGAAAGACTTTCAGAAAACCAAAACATCTCAGGCGCAAAACCAGGGCTATAGTCTGTGAAATTTAAATCAATATTATAATAATTCTTGTACTATTGACATGGCTTAATCCCAATCAGTAGCTAAGCCCTAGACAGCTGTTTTTCACTCTCTCCTCTCCAATGAGATGGAGGTGAGAATCAGAAAAGTAAAAGTGAGAAAACTATTGGGTTGAGATAAATACAATTTAATAGGTAAAGCAAAAACCATGTACACAATCAAGGCAAAATAAGAAATTCAATTCCCTCTTCCCATGGGGAAGCAGGTGTTCAACCTTCTCCAGTAACAGTGTCTTGGGAAGACAAACACTAACACTCCAAATATATCCTCTCTGATCCCTTTTCTTCTTTTTCCTCCAGCTTTATATGCTGAGCATGAAAAGCAGTTATAAACTTTCATGTCAAAAGCAAAATAAGTTATAAATTATAAGTTATAACCAAAATAAGAAAATTCCAAGTGGTCTGGAATATCCGTCGGGTCAGTTGGGGCCAGCTGTCCCAGCTGCATCCCCTCCCAACTTCTTGTGCCCACCTGCTGGTAAGGTGGGAGATAGAAAAAGACTTGACTGTATAAGCACTGCTCAGCAATAACAAAAATATCCCAGTATTATTGACAGTGTTCTCAGCACAAATCCAAAACATAACCCATGTCAGCTACTACAGAGAGAACTAATTCTACCCTAGACAAAACCAACACAACTATAAGGATGGAACTCAGGTTTCTCCCATAGGTACAACCAAGCTGCAGCTGGCTGTCAGGGTGGTGCCTGTGTACACGTCCAGTACACTTCAACCATCAGTGCCAGGAGTGAACCAGGATCTCCCCAGATTTGGCACTTAATTCAGCTAACTGCTGTGCAGGGGAGGGGTACACAGGCTTAGCAGGGTCTTTCAGGGACAGATACCAAGAGGCATTATCAGTTTGTTGTTTGTTTTGCGCAACAGTAGACTCTGGAGAAACCTCTGCAGACACAGCTGCAAGAGGCTCTACTTCAGGGAAAAACACTTTCTCAGGCTGAACCTCATTTTTCTGTTATTCCCCATTAACTTCAATTTCTTGCTCTGCTTCTTGTTCCACCTCCTGCTCCCTCTTATCCTGCTCTGTTTTCCATTCTTTTAGAGTCTCATAAAGCAATCTCTAAGTGGTAGCCAAATCTGCAGCCACCTTGACCCTTTTAGATACCACGTCCCTTAGTCTCTCCCCAACTTCTTTCCATGCTTTTACACTAAAGGCAGTACTTGCATCAGTTTCAAATTCTTGTGACTTTGCCCACAATAACACACTATGAAGGACATAGCCAGAAGTCCTATTACCTTTTCTTTTCAATAAAGCTTTCCATGTAGATAGAACAATCTCTTCTTCACTTGATAAATCATTTCTCATTATGTCTCCAGCAGCTCACCTGTACCCCAGGTGTCAAAATCAATCAGGTCCAGACCATTTGCAGCTTTACCCCACTGCTATCTGCTTTGCTGGGTTCCCCTCCCCAGCTGTACCTAGCTCCTACAGCCCAGGTCCTCACGTCAGGGTCACCAGATGTAGCTTGTTCGGATGGTCACGACACGCAAAGTGATACAGTAAAATCTTCAGAAGGCCTCTGTTTATTATAACAGCAGGCTGTCTTTTATACATTCAACAAAGTTTACACTCTGCTCATTGGTCACAACAAATCAACCACAATGTTCATTGGCACAAAAAGTCTCCACTGCTGTTTTCAACCAACATTCACAAAACTTTTCCAAGAGCCCTTCTTCCAGCTGCAGGTTGTTTATCATCCTCTCCTTAGTTTCCATGCCAACAACCTTGGTAAAATTCCTTTCAGGGGTAAACAAGGCTCTTATCAATTTCTTCTTCAGCTAACTTACACTTTGGGCTTATGGACCAGTTGGAGCCCCTTCCACAGAAGTTTTCTATTTTTTATGTATTCTTACAATATGTCAGGAACCACCAGTGAAGAGAGTGCATCACTATTCATTTTCCGGTAGCTGATTACGTGTTGGGCCCTTCCCAGCATGTCACCTTTTCTTCTTCCTCTGATGACAACAGTCTGAAATTTTCACCTTCAGGCCAGTTTGTGATGAATTCCAAGACCCCTGGACAATTGGGGTTTCCAATTCAAGCTTGTTGTGTGAACAGCATGACTCACTTACTCCATGTAGCATCAGTGGCATTGTGCTGGTTTGAAAGCAAAACCAGTGAGAGACTCCAAGTCAGAAATACAATTTAATAGGAGGGGAAAATAAAGTAAGATAAAACAAATGCAATAGTACAAAAGACCACTGACAGAGTCAGAGTACAACCTGAGCAGGGTGGTGGAAGCAGTCCAGATGAGGTGGTCTTCTTGAAGCAGTGTTCCCATAGAAAGGCCTGGTAGCTCTTGTCCTCTGGGAATCCAGTGCATAAGGACTCCCTGTGCTGTCCCAAATCCCAGATTATATCCAGGTTGGAATGCTTCACTCCTCCTCCAGGGTGGAGCCTCTCACAATGGGATGATATCATCCTATGAGTCATGCAGTGGGTCCTTGATAGCCCATTAAACAGAGAGAGCTCCCGGAGAGAGTCACCTGTGAGTCATGCAGCAAGGCATTGATAGGGCCATTAACAGAAGATAGTCCAGAGGGAGGGGGCGAGGGAAACACTGCCCCACCTGGTTTCAACAGCTCATGAAGGTGGTGATAGAATAAATACTTTGGGCACGTCTTACATTGTAACCTAGAACAGGCATGATGTGTGGAAGGGACTTTCTTGGATTTTTTCCAGTACATTTAGGTTTGATTATTTTGTTTTGTTTGCTTGCTTTGGGATTTTTCAGGAAACTACTACTTACTTTATCTTGTTTGAACTTTAGTTTAAACTATTATATTTCCTCAAATTATTCTTTATTACATTTCTTACATTCAATCAATGTTTTGAATTACTGTACCACAGCTTCAGGGTCATGTGACTAGATGTGGAGGATCAGGCATAGGCATGTAAAAACTCTTTTTCTCAAACATTCTGACAGACAGTTGTGACTGGAAAGTTGTGATTGGACAAGAGGTCCCCTAGAGGAAGGGCAGCACTGTGCTGATCCAATTTTTTTTCTGCCTTAAGACTCATGCTCATTGCACCTGCATCAACTTCCCCGACCACAGCTCAGTTCTGGGAGGGCTTGAAATGTCTGGTGTGGACCAAATGACATGAAAAAATCTAGTTTGCATAAGAAGCATGCACCAGGTTAACTATAAAAGGAAGTAGATCCGTCCCCCTCTCTTTTTCCTCCCTTTCTCTTTGTTGCACTACCCCAGATCTGGACCATCCATGAGCAGGACCAACATAGGATCTAGGATCTGGTGATCTTCTTTCTTCTCTTTCTCTCTCTTCTGCATTTATTTCTCTCCTGTCTTGCTTTGTCTTGGAAAAGTGTGGCTATCATATCATACCCATTATTCTACACAGAAGTTTGTTTGCAGGAGTTGGGATCTTGTTGAAGTGCGTTGTAAAAATTAAGCAGTTGTGAGCCAAGGCTTTTGAGACTAAGTAATGGGCTAGTTGCCAGAGTTAAAACAATTCTACAGTAAAGCAGAAGATTCCCTGACACATGGACTGGTGTGTTTGTTCAACCTGACAAGAATTTATAATGAACACCATGCCCCCATCAAGCAGGTCATGACACCAGGAAATAAAGCTGTAGATCTCTAGCTGCATAATAAAATTCCCTATAGATATACAAGGTTGTGGTAACACTAGTATTTCACTTTGTTCTTTTCTTGCAGTTATTGTCATACCTATATTTGACTGACTCTAGTAGATGCTGGCAGTTTCACAGTTCCAGTGCTGCTGGGGTAGGAAGCAGGGATAAACTGGAGGAGTAAAGATTGTACTATTTGGGATACTTTTCATATCAGGGGAAAAAAAGACCTCTAGGCCACATAACCCTGTATTTAAATCATCAACTACAAAGGACAGAGCTTCAGTAAACATTCAGCACAAACCAAGTGCTGAAAAAAGTATCAGGTTAAGGTCATCTCATTCTTCTCATAGCACTGAGGAATGCTCATGTTCAGTTTTCCCAGCCTGTCTCTGACTTGGTGGTGGCAGCTTCCACTAGTCAGAGATTGCAAAGCATTTTTGCTTCAAAGGTCAGCTGTTTCAGGGACATAAACTCAGTTTTGCCCCAAGATTTGGTATGCAGTGTTTGGAATGTGGAGGATAGTGTGAGTCTGCCAAATATCAGAAGGTTCAGAGAACCTTCAAATACATAAATCCCCAAACTCTTATTTTTTCTTAGGCTTAACAAATTCTGGCAATTTCAATGTGCGCAGGTTCCCTGATCTTTTTCAGACCACCAAAGAGCGTCCCCATCTCCCATAGGGCTTTGGCTCTCTGGGCAGGGCAGGCGAGCATCACAGCAGCTCATATTCACACAAGAGGTTTGTAGCTATGAGTCTCAGGGGAAAAAAAATGGCATTATGTGGTGTAGCTGGGAAGATGGGAGTCAAAAAAACCTACTTCAATCAGTTTGCACCTGAATACCTTTCATCATTATGCAGCACAGCTTAAAATTGGCTTCAGATAAACACCCTGGCACAAAACTTCTCACCTCAGTGAAATTTTGTGCTTTGACAGAGTAGACATGCAATAAAACATGTTTTTTGATCAGCAAGATAACCCTATGTGCTGGTTTAGCACAGATGGTGAAGTGCAATAGGTGAATTCCTTTAAACTGACAATCAAAATAGCCAATTGCATGTAGGGATCCACCTCTGGGAAACACACAGCCTTAAAAGTTGGAAGGAAGCCT
>VXBB01007134.1:108711-130543 GCA_013399915.1 Illadopsis cleaveri | reverse complement strand
TTTGCCCTAAACCACTACAACAATGCTTTACTCAAATTAATAGGTTGAGGTGCATTTAACCACAGTTTGTTATTTTTTGGTATAAGTAATGAACTTTTTCAGGGGATTGCTTCCAAAGTGAAGTAATCTACCTGAAATGTGCACATGGATTCTGCAGAATGTGTTCTTATTTTGTGAACTTCAGCAGAAAATGCACATTTTAAGCACACTTTCTCAGTGTCAAACGTTCATTATATGCTGTTTAATTTTTCATAGCAAAGTGCTGCAAGACATGGTTTACCTTCTAAATAACTGATCCCTTATCCATAGTAGGAGGGTTTCAAAATAACCAAATTTACAAAGCTTTTTTTAGTGCAACAATGCATCGTCTTTAGAAACTAAGGAGACAGGCACATTATGAAAATTAAAGAAAAGGAAACCAAAAGACTCACTATTGTGGGTAGTGTCAGCGTTGTATGTATGCTGTAGTGTGGAGTTCTTGGTGTAATACATCTTTATCCAAGCATCCTTCAGAGCACTCTGGATGGTGTTTGTCAGTCCATACTCATTTTCTTTGCCCCTTTGCTAGCATGGAAGAGAAGTAATGAGTGGCTTTGGGACAAGTTCTCAGCATGAGGGCCCAGGAGAGTGATGGCTGGAACTGACTGGATGATGGAGAGTTAGGGACATATCAGTCAAAAGTGGGGGGTACCTTTGTTCTCAAACAAAAACCTTTGCTTTTACTCTATGGAAAATATGTGAGGATCTTTGAAAATACCTTTCGATGAGAACAGCAATGTATGTGATACTTAAACACGAGTTAATCGTTTTCCAGAGCTGCAGTCAGGGAGATAGAAACTAGTTACTATTTTATAGAAATAGTTACTATTCCTTTTGTGGACCCTCTCATAACAATAATCTGAGTGCTCTGTCTTTCATCTGCAAAGTAAGTAAGAATTACCCCTCTGCTTCCACTGGTCAAAAATGAGACATAGAGGGGTTAAATGAGATGGGTATGGGCAGTATCTTGTATGTGAAGCCACAAAAGCTATGCAGATCCTTCCAAAACTATCATTTCTTCCTGAGAAGAGTGGTTCTTAACATATGTTCTTTTTTCTTTAGGAGTGATTAAAAAAATATAATTATTTCTATTTCATTTTCTTTTTTTAGCTTTGAAATTAATACCAGAAAGATATTTAACTCCACCATTTTGAAATTATAAACACAGATAAAATTACAAAAAAGGTGTAAGACTGACCAAGACTAGTATGCAGGTTCACTGCTATGTGCTATGAGATAATTATTTGTACTAAATCCTTCTTATTTCCAGACAGATGCTGTTGAGGGAAGACTTGGTGTTTCATTTTAGTCATTAGTGATGCTTATTAAATCAGTTATTTAAATGTTTAAAATATGAACTACTGAAAGTGTAGCTTGCCCATTTGGCTCTGGTCTGCTTTGTGTTTTCTGAATCCATAAAGCTGAAACAACTGCAAAATGTAAAAGACATATAGAGATTTTAAGGAAAGATGTTTCCCTTTCCGTATTCAAGTTTCAAGCTAAATTGAAAGAAGATTTATGTTACTTTCATTCTGAGTAGCAGCAGTTTGCAGCAGCAGTCAAATGATATTTGTGCAGAGCTGTTGCTACCAGCTGGAGGTGAGCAGTATTGCTGAGCAGTTGCCAGCTCAGAAAACTAACTCAAATTTGCAGATATCTTTGTGAGACACGAAGCACTAGGGAAGTTCATCTTAAAAGATGTTTAGTGTTGTTTTACTGGTAATGATACTATTGCTGTATTTACTTTAAAATTAATTAAAAATATTTCAGATGCCATGTTTTGATATACTTACTGAAATGTAAAATATAACTTTGTAATATAATTTAAATAAAAAACTAATTCTGGATAACCCAGGTTATGTAAAATGTGTTTATATGAATTAATATAAATAATTAGGATTAATAATATGAAAAATTAAAGTAGAAATATTTTAGTATTGGTTTCTGTTGTGAAAACATGTATGATTTAAGTTTAAATACAGTGATTAGAGATTTTTTTTCCAAGTGAATGATGTATATGGCATTTATGTTGACTACAGGTATTTGTCTTATTTTGGAATGGAGACAGCTAATTGTTCACAGATCATCTTTGATTTGGATGTGACATCTCTCTCTGGTTCCTAATTGAATTTTCTTTCATTTGCCATGTTTGATATCACTTGCTGTGTAATTCTGCACTCTTCAGGAAAGTGAGAGAATTTTTTTGTGTGGTAGTGCAAATTTTTCTAGTGATGACAGAAATGCTAGCTGCCAAAAATTAGAATAGTGCTGCATCTGTCTGAGACTTAGTCTTCGGGAAAAACAGGAGAAAGAAAATGTCGATATGATTTTAATGACTAAAATTCAATAATTTTAGGAATTTAGAGTCTAATTTTGGTGGGAAAAAAGTACGTCAGTTTTGTATTTTCAGTGTTATTTTCATCCCCTTAGAAACTTACTTTTATTTCCCCTTTTACTTTGTGCATGCATCATGTGTTTGTGAGTGCAAGTGCATGTGTGCTTGCAAAAATGTACTCAGACAAGCCATGTAAGTTCCAGTAATCTTCTTAAAACCAAAAGTGCACAGAACTGCTGAGTCTTTTTCCTTATCTTGGAAAGAGAACAATTCTGCAGTAATTCTTCTGAAAGTCAGATCTAATTTGTTTCATGATGACTTGAATTTATAATGCTTTTTTCATTTTTGAAAAAGATCATATTTGGGATTTTTGACAGTGTGAGTAACTTTCTTTTGACAAGTGCATGTAGAAAGCAGCTTCATGTTTGTCGAGTCATACACAGTGTGGCTTTATGTGCCCTTGAAAGTGATGGGTTTCTTCACAGAGAAGGACTGAAATGTGCAGGGAATGGTTACAACTTTTATGAGCACTGCAGCATAAATGCAAAGCATGTATATAAGCATATTTTGAAAAATTCAGGGTTTATGTGTGTCTTGGTATCTTGGACATACTCTTCTCTTAAGGGATGGAGAGGATGGTAGTTCTGGATGCCAACTGCAGCACTGCCATATCAGGACAACCAGAAGTGGAAGGCAAAACAATGCATTGAGGAAAGGTAGCTAAGGTCAGCATATACTTTATTTACTATGACATTTCAAAGCAATAGAAAATCACAAGATTGATGAGGTTTGCAGGAACTTCTGGAGACAGACCAATCAAACCTCTTACTTTGGGCAAGATTGCTCAGGACAGTGTCAGAGCAGGTTTCAGGTGTCTTCAGGGACACTCTGTGGGCAACCTATTCCAGTGTTTGGCCAGGGCAAAGTGGTTGCTACCAAAATTGGCCAGATAGAAACACAGTTTTTTCTAACACAGTTTTGAGTATTAGAAATCAGGCATTCATCCTCTTAGTAACCTGTTGGTCACTTAAAGGATCCTTCCTGTATTCAAGTGCCCTGAATATCAGGTAAACACATCTTTTATCATACACACTGGTTACATATTCTTCAGCTATCCCTGGTTACTTGATGTATATTTATTACTTATTTTACATATCACAACCCTTGTCAAAGTCCTTATGTGGTCTTTCTCAGGTCTTTGGTGGTCTTCAATGTCCAGTGTCCTTTTTAGGTGGCTTTTCCTTAACCCCAGCTTTTAAGTTAGCACAGTATTGTTGTTTTGCATAAATTCTGCTTTGTCAGCCTCGCAGAGCTGAGGCAGCATCCTCCTTGCATTTTGCACAACTCATGTTTGCCTAAGTTACATCCTCCATCTATTTCTCCAAAGCTGTGCTGTTCTTTTTGGCTGTCCTTATGAGAGTAAAATGCTGTTCTGTTCTAGTCTTCCTATCAAGTCTCCCATTTTCTTGAGACTAAATTCCTTAAGGAAACTGGTCACTAATATCTGTATTTCATTTTATAGTGCAAGACATTACAACAGCTGAATCATGATGCAAGCTAAAACACACAAAGCAATTATGGTGACAACTACAAATGTGTTTTAAACCAATCCAGCTGGGTAATCATGCAGTTACCCAGCAAATATTACGGTGACAATTACAAACATATTTTAACCAAGTCCAACTGGGTAACCATGAAGTAAGTTTGATCCAGATTTCTTCAGATCTCCAGGAGGTGTCATCTTGATCTGTGCATTGTCAAATATGTGTTTGTTTCCAGATTTCCTGGATATCTGTAGGCACTCAAAACACTTTGATCAATATATACAGAGCAACTGGTGTTAATGCAGTGCACACATCTCCTTGTGATGCCAAGAGAAGGTCTAGTGGCAATTGTTTTTGTAAAGTGACTTGTGACAAGCTCTTAACTTCTTTCTGCAATGCAGTAATGACATCTATTGTATGATTTTTTTTTTTTTTTAAATGGTAGCATAGAAGTCCACTATTGTCTTTTCTAATTAACTTACTCCTAGCCAGGGTAAAAACCACCTTATAAAACTTAAAGTTTAGTTGGTTGCTCAGTTACAGCATTTAAGATTTGTTTTGTACACTCCGAATAGCTTCTTATCCATAATCTTGAGGGCATCTGGTCTTTATCAATTATTGTTATGGTAAGGACTAAGGCTTCAAAAGTACAAATGCCTTTCCAGCCTAGGGACAACACTTTATGGGCTTTATTCCCGCATATCCAATACCACCCTGTTCCATTTTGTACCAGCCAAGGATAATTTACTTTGTCCAATATTAAGTGTTTGAGTGCATTGTGTGTGATTTCCAGCAGAAGTTCTGATTTCATCAGTGCAGTCTAGCATCCTGTTCCTTTGGGTGGGTGGGTGAGGGGGTACATCTTTGCACATATGTATGATCATAAAGAGATTGTTGTTGGATACTTGCACACTGACTGGTTTACGTCTGGTTACTTCTTGGTAAAAAGAAGTGTTCACCCAGTAATGGGTATTAATTTCTTCTGGAACTGGAATTGCCATAAATGGTTAATGGTTTCATCAAAAAAACTGTTACAAAGCCCTGTAGAAACAGGTTGAGGCAAAATATTCCTAAGGATGAAAAGAAGGGTAAAAGTAAGAAAATAACTTTCTTTGATCCTTGAAAAACTTAAGAGTGTGGCAATTCATTGTTTGTAGGTGACCCATTGTGTTTGTAAAAAACAACAGATAACCCCAGAAGGATTTGGCATGATTGCAGTAGATGATTTTCACAGAAGAGAACATAAGACAGTTTTTAATTTGTGATAAAACAAGAGAGGATAATGACATGGGAGAAAGGTGGAAAGGGCAATGTGTAGCAGAACTGGCAAGGAAGCTGCAGTTTCTTGAAGAATAGATTTGTAATCTTAGTGGAGAAATAGAGAACTTGGTTTTATTTTCTTTCATGCTGTACTATATTAGGCTTTGCAAGTGGTACTCCAGAAGTAAAGTTTTACATTAGATTTAAATGAATAAATGTCAACAAACTCTTTTGCTCCTAAATGAGGATATGGAGGCAGATGGAAGGAGGAGCAACTTGATGGGAACTCTTCTGTTTGCTTTTATTTTGCTGCCAGACATTCTTTGCCTCTCTTCCATTGCTGTGGAACCAGTGAGCATGCCAGTGTGCATTTTGGCAGCATTTTATGTGTGGCAGCAAAGGTTAATATGATAGGGCTTGAAGATATGACTCTGAAATAACAAGAATGAACCAGATGTTGAAATGCCTTGATTTTATATCTCCCTTCATGCTTTAGCTTTAGTATTACTTTAAAAAGAAGAAAGGGTTTAGTAGGAAGAAAGAGATAAAACTTGTTTCTTGTTGAAATGGCATAGCACTTGGTACATGTTCTGAGATATTTCTATCATGCAAACTTTTTTTCTTGCAGAGGACCTATAATCACATAATAAAATATTAATAGCACTACTCTTAAAAGATTTAGCTCCTAGTAAGAGTATATGTAAATATAGTCTTCAGAGTGTGTAACAGATGAAGTTCTTATATATACTTTGAATGTATAATTGATTTAATTTTTCTAATCTTAAAATTAAATATGGTGTTCCAAGCATGTGCTGTAATTGGATTCTACTTACAGAGAGATGTGTTAAAAACTGTTCTGCAAAAGCTTCTCTATACTAAGAAATATAATTAATCTACTTGTCTTTTGGACAGAAATGTATTTATTGTTCATGCCCTCCAAAGGTTCTGGAGAGTTCCTTGCATTCTGACTTCCTTTATTTTTTTAGGACATATTTTATACAAATAACTAATCTAAGAATATTTGCCCTGGCATACAAAACTACAGACGCATTTAATGTCTTTATGATTATTTCCATGCCACAGCTTCTCTCAAAACTCTGTGGAAAAAACCCACTTAACTTTCAAAGTACTGCAGTAGAGCATAAAATCTTAATTCATGTATGTTTATTCAATGCATACATTATAACTATTGAATCAACACAGGATTTGAGGACACTGGTAATTACTAGTCCAAACAATACTGTAAGGTCCAGTGTCATGTTTTTCTTCCTTATTTTGCTTTAGTGGGCCGGGACTAGATATGAATATAATTAAAACTGTAGTTCTTAAAATCATCANCTTAATCACTGGAAAGTTGCATGTTGTTTGGGTAAATTTATATATGTGGGTATTAAAATTAAAATGCCCTGGGGAATGTAACTAGTGACTGGCCACCAGCTGGATATGATGCCGTGCAGTCACATGCTCTGGGCCCAGCCTTCCAGCCAGCTCTTAACCCACAGAGAAGAGCACCTGCCTAAGCCATGGGCTGCCAGCATCTCCAGTAGAATTCCATGGGAGGCAGTGTCAAAGGCTCTGCTGAAATCCAAGTACACAACATCCACAGCCTTTCCATCATCCACTAGGCAGGTCGCTTGGTCATGAAGTGAGGTCAGGTTGGTCAAACAGAACCTGCCTTTTTCAACTACTGTTGGCTGGGCCTGATCGCTTGCTTGTCCTGTATGTGCTGCGTGATCACACTCAAGAGAATCTGATTCATAACCTTCCTAGGCACCAAGGTCAGGCTGACAGGCCTGTAGTTCCGTGGATCCACTTTCCAGCCCTTCTTATGGATGGGCAGCATGTTGTCTAATCCCCAGTCATCTGGGATCCAATGATAAGTAAATGATGGAGAGCAGCTTAGTGAGCTCTTCCACCATCTCCCTCAGTACTCTTGGGTAAATCCCATCTGATCCCTTAGACTTGTGACTGTCCAAATGGCTTCACAAGTCACTAATTCCTCTTGCATTACAAGATATTTATTCTGCACCCTACCCCTGTCTACCAGCTCAAGGGCTGGTTTCCCTAAGAATAACTGATCTTTACTGGTCTTACTGTTACAGACTAAGGCAAAGANTTAGCTATTGCATTTTTATTTTTTTCCTCCCCAGAGTATAAATTCACTTGGAAGTGGTAATGCAGATGTCCCCCCTGGGGACCCTGGAATATACCAATTGGATGTTACTCTAAGAAGAGGACAGAATCTAGCTGCCAGGGACCGTGGAGGTAAGTGAACTGGTAAACACTGTCTTAATCACTGGAAAGTTGCATGTTGTTTGGGTAAATTTATATATGTGGGTATTAAAATTAAAATGCCCTGGGGAATGTAACTAGTGACTGGCCACCAGCTGGAAAAGATGCCGTGCAGTCACATGCTCTGGGCCCAGCCTTCCAGCCAGCTCTTAACCCACAGAAAAGAGCACCTGCCTAAGCCATGGGCTGCCAGCATCTCCAGTAGAATTCCATGGGAGGCAGTGTCAAAGGCTCTGCTGAAATCCAAGTACACAACATCCACAGCCTTTCCATCATCCACTAGGCAGGTCGCTTGGTCATGAAGTGAGGTCAGGTTGGTCAAACAGAACCTGCCTTTTTCAACTACTGTTGGCTGGGCCTGATCGCTTGCTTGTCCTGTATGTGCTGCGTGATCACACTCAAGAGAATCTGATTCATAACCTTCCTAGGCACCAAGGTCAGGCTGACAGGCCTGTAGTTCCGTGGATCCACTTTCCAGCCCTTCTTATGGATGGGCAGCATGTTGTCTAATCCCCAGTCATCTGGGATCCAATGATAAGTAAATGATGGAGAGCAGCTTAGTGAGCTCTTCCACCATCTCCCTCAGTACTCTTGGGTAAATCCCATCTGATCCCTTAGACTTGTGACTGTCCAAATGGCTTCACAAGTCACTAATTCCTCTTGCATTACAAGATATTTATTCTGCACCCTACCCCTGTCTACCAGCTCAAGGGCTGGTTTCCCTAAGAATAACTGATCTTTACTGGTCTTACTGTTACAGACTAAGGCAAAGAAGTCATTAAGTACCTCAGCCTTTTTCTCATCCTTGGTGTCAGTGCTGCCCCCTGAATTCAAAAAAGGATGGAGTTTTAACTTGGCCTTCCTTTTGTTGTTAATATATTGATAAAAACACCTTTTATTTTCTTTCACAGCAGTGGTCAGATTGAATTGTAGCTGAGCTTTTTTCTTTCTAATTTTCTAATGACCTAATGGCATCCTTTTACTCTTCCTTAGTTGTCTGTCCTTTCTTCCAAAAGTCATACCACCCTTTTTTTTTTTTCCCCTGAGTTCCAGCAAAAGTTTCCTGTTGACGCGGCTTCCCCGATGGCTTATCTCTCAGCACACAGGGACATTTCACTTTTGCATCTATAAGATTTTCTTCTTAAACTATGTCCAGCCTTCATGGACCCCTTTATCTCCCAGCAGAATTTCTGAACCAATTCCAGAACAGGCCAAAGTCCACCCTCCAGAAGGAGGTTTTTGTTGACCCCATTCCTTACGTCACCAAGAGTTAAAAATGCTGTCACTATGCCCAAGATGGGCATTCTGACCACCACATCTCTCACCTATCCCTTCTCTATTCACAAATAGCAGGTCTAGTGGAATCTCAACCCTGGTAGACTCACTTGCCAGCTGTGACAGGAAATTCCACACACTCCAGGAATCTCCTAGACTGCCTCCTATCTGCTGTGTTGAGTTTCCAGCAGACATCCAGACAGTTAAAATCTGCCACAAGAGCAAGAGCTGGCAATTGTGGAATGTCAGCCAGCCACCTGTCAAAAGCTTCATCTATCTCTTCATCGTGGTTGAATGATCTATAAAAGACTTTCACCAGGATGTCTGCCTTGTCCTTTCCCCTGAATCTTACCCATGAGCACTCAAACTTATTATCACTATTCCTTGAGCTGTACACAACTGAAACACTCCTTAATGTACAGAGCCCCCCTACCAGCTCTTCTTCCTTGCCTGACCCTTCTGAAGAGCTTCTAACCATCCACTGCAGCACTCCAGTCAAACAAGTCATTCTACCTTGTTTCTGTAATGATGACTTGTGTCACAGCTTTTCTGCTGCAGAGTGGCCTCCAGTTCCTCCTGTTTGTTACCCCTTTTGGGGTCATCTGCTTTAGCTGTTTTACCAGTTTCAACCTTGATGCTCGACTGCTGCCCCTAGACTCATCTTTAGTGAGCCTGATCTTATCCTCTTCCCCCTGCAAACCTAGTTTACAGCCCTCTCAATAAACCCTTCCAACTCCAAGCTAGAATTGTTTTTTCTGTTTTAGATGTTCCAAAGCTGTCAGCAAAAGACTGATTTTTCCCTTTCTTGTCCTTCAACTTAATGCCACTCCCACCTTAACCATGCAGAAGTTCCTCGTATAGTCAAGGGATGCTTCACTGCCAAACTGTCTACATGAAGGTCAAGGCCTAACAGAATTCCTGAGGTTGTAGAGTGGTCCAAAGGAGCAGGGGGGTGGGTACACCGTAACATAGTGTCCATATTAAAAATATTCTTCACATTACACAGAATTAATTTAAATACTTGATCTTTGACTTCAGAATCATCACCACTACTTGAACAACCAAGGAACAAGTTAGTTGTGCTAGACAAAAAATTTTTATGCCACTGAAATTCTGTCCCAGGAATTACAGGTGTGAATGACTATAACATGAGAGACCACAGTTTTCCACAGTTTTTTGAAACGAGGAGACATTAACTTCAGGTAAAGAGTACTGACATCTTGTGGCTGGATGAAATAATGCAAGGAATGTGCTCATAACCCTTCTAATTTATGCTTAGAAGGGCATATTGCAATTTTAAGAAAAGCTATTTCTTTTGGATGTATTTCCCAATGGGCACAAATGCAAACTTCTAGAATATGCTGGTCTCTTGAAAAGCCCTAAAAGTTAAAGGGAAAAAAAAAAGAAGTAAAGAAGTCTTGTCTTATAATTTTGCTGCTGTTAATGGAGATGCAGTTGTTACTCAAGCTAGAGTTACTGTTTATTTTGAGATAATCTTTGATCAATTAGTCTCACATGCACTCCTGCAAGTCTCTGTGCCCACCCAAGACTCCTCCTCTCACAGGTGGCTCACTCCTTGTGATACTTCCACATACATACCCCATGCATATGGCATTCATGTGTCATATTTAACATTTTTCTTATACCTGTCAGGGTTGTTTTTCTGATCACACTTAGTTGTTACTCAGTTGTTTTAGAGGCTTTGTCCAGTGCTCTCTGGTGAGTAGGTGGTTGTTGCAGGAGGTATGATGAGGACTTTGTGGACAGACTTTAGAGTTAATTTTCTCATCGTGAGTGCTGTAGGAAGTGAGTCTATATGGAAAAGAAAAGCCAGGACACAATAAAGTCATTGAAGACTTTCACTAGTGGTGTCAGCAGAGTATGTGCCTTTTCAAAGGCACAACATAATTAGGTTAATATTTTACAGGAGTAATCTTAACTTTATAACCTAATTTTTGTTGTTGCATTAAGATAAAATACTAGCCCTAATAAGGACATAATTCTGTTAACTAAAACCTATACTGCCAGTATTTCATGTGTGACTTTGAGAATGGATTGCAAAGTGATGCAAGCACCCATTTGATGTTAATAGAGTCAATTAAATGAGTATTGACACCCTGGAAAGTAATAGATTGTGACAATAAAGAATTCTTTTAATCTGATGATGTTTTGAATTTGAATATCTATACAAATTACATTTAGTTCTGTTTAAAGTAATTTAGTCTTCACTTCCTTACTGTATTACAAAGATGGAATTAGCAGTATATATGTGTGTCTTTGCCAGGAACGAGTGATCCATATGTCAAGTTCAAACTTGGAGGAAAAGAAGTATTTAGGAGTAAAACAATACACAAGAACCTCAATCCTGTGTGGGAAGAGAAAGCTTGCATTCTTATAGATAACCTAAGAGAACCATTGTATATAAAGGTAAGACACCAGCTTACATGTCTGATAAGTTACAATAGAAGATTTATTTTAGAAGAATTCAGGTTTTGTGATTTTCTGTATACTGAAAAATTTATTGTGCAATAGTGAAGACTAAAGACTATTTAGAGTGAAAATTATTTAAATTTTGTCAGTAGAATGATGATGTCAACATTTTTTAAAGTGGCAGATACAGGCTTTTTTTGTTTACTTCAGGTTGTAATTGTTTTATATTTCTTTAATGTGATCTTAGCAGAAGAACAGAGAAAGTAAATTGTATTTCGTGATCTATTTATGAAAATATCATAATGATGTTATGAAGCGTAATCTGTAGCATTAAAGTAATTCACTGCTGAGGTCAGTTTTTGAGAATTTATTGAGATGTGTGTCTGAGTCTCCTAAGTTTTCTAATTTTTCTGTTTCTAGGAAACACAGTGAGTTTGCTTCTCTGTTTCATACCATTTTCTCACTCTTACAATTTTTACATTGTAGCTCTCCCTCATAAATCACAGGTCAGGATGATTTTTTCATATTAGAGGCATCAGTTATTCTGAAATAACATATTACTTGAGTTTAGAGCAAAAAGTGGCCAGCAATGTCCTGACTAATACACAGCAGTGCCATTAGTATTTCTTAGATGTATTTCTTAGTATTTCCATTTCTTAGGATTTCCATTTATTGGAATGGAAACTAGAAAAACTGTGATGATTTTTTTATACCCACACAAGAGAAAGGTGCTTTTCTGGCCCTGGTAGTTTATGGTGATCCATATGCAAAAGTAATTCTTTGTTGTGTAAAACAAAGTAGATAAAAATTATGCTACCAAAAATGTATTTAGAAAAACTGTAGTCCTAGGATTCAAAACAAAACATGCATACATTGAAAATACTTGAGGAAGTATGAAAACTTGACTTACCATTATAATTCTCTGAAGCTGATCTGAAATTACATGTTTTAGATCAGTATCTGTCTTAATCTAAAATTCATGACAGAATTTTTAACTGAAATGTCAAATTGTAAATTTTTTTTAGTAAAGCAATTCCACTTAAACATTCTTTAAGTATTAAGATAAAGTACATCATTACTAGAAGAGCTTAAAAGCTAATTAGAATCCTCAAATGGCATTCTCTTGCCTTTATTATGTTTAGTGACTCATAAGGAATGAACAGGTGAAGAAGACAGGATGATGCAAAGACTTGCAATGTAGCCACCTGTTTTAGTTGATTTATGCCAAGTACCAGCTCTGCAGTAGGGTGTGTATTTTTTTTCTCCTAGGAAAAGTGTGTCAAGTGGTATGTCTATCATGGCTGTATTTTGAACACAGTGTGTGAAGTGTTTTAGGTTTTACAGCTTATTGAGATATTTTAAGACATGATCGAATTTTACTAAGTCAGCTGAAAATATTTCCTTGGTATTTCTACCATGATAATTTGTAGAGGGAGAGAGGGGGAGAAAAAAATTTTGACTTTGCACAATGAACTGATTTCATAATTTGTTTTCTTTTCCCACTGGAATGACTAACAGATATAGTAAATGCAAGGGTGAACACTAAGGTAGATTAGTGCATATGAGAGACTTCTGCTCACATACTTGTATCCAACCCATTGAGTTGTGCAGCTATGCTGTAGCCTTTGGGCCACAGGATTTATATTACTACTGTCTTAACCCTGTCCATATTAAGGTATTTGTAGAAGATGAACTGTTTTGCCTCCTGGAAGAGTTTCTGTAGAACAATAGTAGAAATACTTATATTAGAGTTGAAGACCTTGAACCTAGTCCTGTCAAATTCTCAGTTTTCTCCTTTCAAGGTGTTCACAAGTCTCACTCTTACTTAGCTGAAGATATGTTCTAGTCCTCAGAAAACCTCATGTTTACCCCAAAAAAATTAATTTACCTTAAAAGTTGATTTTGATAATTGATCTTTCCCTTTTTTTGATTTTTTTTTTAATTTGTGTTGCTACTTTTCTTTGTTGCTGTCCATCTTTTTTGATTATTTCCCTGCAATAGCTGCCCCCAGATTATTTGCTATTCTTTCTTCAGGCTTAGGAAGTCATAACCCTTCTCAATACCATCTGATGTACTGGCCAGATTCCTGTCTGGATGTCAGTAAATTTTTCAAGGTATTTTCTCTTTTAGGTAACAAATTAGGAGGCAGAGCCCTCATAAGAGGGTATTAATTGTCATTGTTTCCTTACACGTGTCCATTCAGTTTTAATCTTAGATTGTAATGTTTCTAACCCTTGAAAGTTGTATAGCCTTCAAAATGTACAATTATATTATTTCAAATACTGACACAAGTGTTATAATAAAAGTGAAAGCACTTTTCATAATCATATCCTGCCCTCCTGCTTCCACTTTGCAGGATTCATAAAGGAATCAATGTACAGGAAATCAGTGATTCTGCTTAACTTTATGTATTGTTTTGATATTCCTTCTTTCAATGCCTATGTTTATAAAAATATTTTTTTTGTTCTTATGAAATTGCTGTTGTTCACATGCATAGTCTAGTAGTAGAATACACCTGTATGATGCAGTCTGACTTATAAACAAGCAGTTTCAAACTTGATTTTCTGGACAGAAAGTTTGAGGTTACTTTCAGGTAGTCCTGATTCAACAAGTGAGAGACATGAAGCTACTGCTGTGGAAAAAGAGTTTCGAGAATGATTCATAGTCAGAAAAGCTCTAAATAAAGAAAGATATCTAGTACTAAAAAATGCTCTTGTGCATCATAGGTATTTGATTATGACTTTGGACTTCAAGATGATTTCATTGGTTCGGCATTTTTGGATCTCATGTCGTTGGAGTTAAACAGGTATGGCACAAACAAGCCTATGGAATATCTATATATATTTATCTCCTAATACCATGTTTGTGGAGTTGTAAGTAAAATATTAGGCTAGAAAATAATTACATAAACCTACACAGCATAAAACTAACCAAAGAAAACCACTTATGTTTAAGGAATTATAGTATGATGACTGTTAATTTATTAGCTGATTATGCTCATTTTCACAGTATTTATGAAGAAGTTTGTTTTACAACCACTTTAATCTTGTTTTCATATTAGCTTCATTCACAGCATTACACCCTAAGTTTGAGGTTTTTTCCGTTTTTTTAGTCCATTAATGTTATATTTTTGATTTAATTACTTCAGTACATGTAATACAGTACTTAATACAGAGTAAAACTATTTAGTATTTTTCATGAGCACTTGGCAGAAATACTTAGAAGTAGAAATAGGGCAAATTTGTGCCACTGTTTTGTAAGTAGGTTCATATTAATTCAGATGCCTTCAATTCTTATGATTGAGAAATTTCATTATCTGAGAGTCTGAAGTCCAAGTAAATGCATAGATTTTTTCTCCTAGGCAAACAGATGTTACCTTGAGTCTGAAGGATCCTCATTACCCTGACCATGATCTGGGAAGTATATTCCTGTCAGTTCTGTTGGCTCCAGGAGACCAGCGAGAAGCGGTAATTTTAAGTATTTTAATAAATGTCATCACTCCTGTGATTGGTCTCTGGTTGGATGACGTTAGGCACAAGAGTAAATCTCAAATTATGAGATTAATATGACTTTTCTAATTCTTCAGATAACACTGAACGATGTTTCTAGTATAGTGCAGCTTATTTCAGCTGAGTTGAATCCTCCTTTTTATAGTTAGTAATAAGGGATTCAGATGGATCAGCTAAAGTCAGTTGCAGATGAATGGTGCTGATTAATATGGAGGAACATCAGTAAACCATTGGTTAAAGAATTAACTAACTGCTATTTCTAGATAAGAATATTTGAATCCTCTTCAATGTTGAAAATAAAGTTGAAAAATGTAGTGTTCCTGTTTTTTGGCAACCAATGTTAAAGGATTATTTGATGCTTTCCAATTTTTTGAATTTACATTTCAATTACAAAATTAAACAATTTTATAAGTTTAGTAATTCCTTCATCAGTCTTACTTTTCTGAGCTGCATAGTTGTAAGTGAAAATAGTTTCCAGGTTTCTAGATACTCTTAGTTGTGACAAACTCTTTCTATTATATTTTACGATCTTTTGAGACTTTTGGCTTGAGTAGTAGAAGTAGCACTATGGCAGAAATAGAAGAGATGATTCTCACTGTGAGAGGTTGTAAAATAATGTGGATTCCTTTGGCCTCAGATACACTATAGGGAAGCATTTGGACCTTGCAGCTAAATTTTGCCTTAAACAAGCTGTTTAAAGAAAATTTAAAGGAAAAAGTGCCACTAAGCAATGGAACCTGTGGAAGTGGGGCAGTATTTTGTTTGATTTTTTATCCAAAAAATCTTTCTAGAAATCTTTCTTTCTTTGGAACTTTCCCACACCATGAGCCAACACTGTGCAGCCACAAATCTCAGAAAGTTTACTCACAAACTTTGCCCATGCACTTGAATACGGAGACACGTACATTCAACCCTCCCCTGCTGCTTCAACATAGCCAGATTTCCAGAATCTTCTAGGAAAAAGACTGTTTTCCATGCCCAGAACCCATCCAGGAGGTATTGCAGCATTTACCAGAAGAGCCAGGGTTATAAATCCCCAATTTTTGCAGGCCTTCACCTCTGATGGTCCAGGACTGTACATCACAACCATGGGCCATGGTCACCCTTGCATCACAGAAGCCACGGTGGTGGTATCTTTCTCTCTCTTCTACTATATCTTTTTCTTTCTTTTTCTCTTTTAAATTTTCCTTTCTTAAGCTGATTATACACTCCAAGACAGCTATACACCACTTTTCCAATGTTGCCCTTTATTTTTTTCCAGTTATGGCTTTAAAGCACTTATTCTAATAAAATTTCTGTTATATTGCTTATTTAGCAATATTTTGGTTTAATCCACCCCTAAGGATCCATTAACAATGAACCCGTGTGTCCTGCTTCAGGGACAGGTTGCAGCAGAGGCCAAGAAAAAGCATTACTCTCATGAAAATGTCCATGGATATAGTCAGCTGCATGTTCTTTGTAAGAGGATATATGTTTCAGTGTGCTGCAGTGTGAGACATCCTGTTGCATATGCACCTGCAGAGTACTGGCAGATTCTACTAGTGTTCTCTTTACATTTTTCTCCCTGGTAATATTAAATAGCCTATAAATCAGTTAGAGGAACAAGGTGTCTGGTATGTAGTAATGCAAAGATGTAGAATTTTGAAAATTATTTTATCCTCTGTTAATTTTCCTCATGATCTTCTGTTTGTACGTAATAAAATAATGGAATATGGTGGTAATGTCCATCTAGCTTGTATAAGCAGTGTATTTTTCTTTTTTTTTAGCAATATGTTTGTCCATGCAATTCAGAATTCTGTATTGCAAATTTACATCACAAATGTCTTTGTTACTTAAATGAAGAAAGTAATTCAATTTTGGATTTTTTTTTTTTTTTTGCATTTGAGTAAGACCAGCATTTCCCAGTCAGGTGGTACTTGGCCTGTTTTTCCAAGTTGCTTTGACGCCATCCTGCCATAATCCTAAATCATGCAGCTCAGAAACATTGCATTTTTATGTGGTATACCATTATGTGGACAGCACATTCGTTTCCTTTCTTCATCATACAGAGAGGGTAGCTACTGTGCTGCCATGTGCTGTCTGCTGAGTCTCTAGAAAATTAGAAGTGAGAAAGTGAAATGAAGATACTACAGTGTAACATTCTTTTCATATGGGTGTTCATAAATTAGCAACTGAATGTTGAAAGTATTGGGAGACAGTAGAGCTGTTGGTTAGCAACTTTTTTAATATCCAACTGACTGGTTATGATAGGATGAAGAACTGGGTTTGTGTTATTACACATTTCATTATTAGCTTTTTAAAATTTAGCTCAAGTCACCAAATTTTCTTCCCATTTAAATTGGTATATGGAACTTCAGTCTAAAAATGCCCAAGATTCCAATTAAGAATCAGATGTCTAATCTGAAACTTAATATTTATTATTGGACACCAGTCTTCCCTAGATGTGGATCCCAGAGCAGTTCTGACAAAACTGTGATAAAATCAGGGAATTTGTGTCAAAAGGCAGAGAAGATGACCTACAAAATTGGTGTGAAATTGCTATATGTTTAATGTGTTACGTGTTTAATAGTTCAAGACTCAATTATTTTCAGTTACTACATGTACTTATTTATTTGTTAGATTTTATTTACTCTCTAAAGAGCAAGTGTATTACAAAATTTATCACTCCAGTTGAACTGTAATTTTTGGCTATTTTTGAAAAGTTGTTTAACAATGAGGATATTTTTATTGAAATGAAAATTATTGAAGTCAATAAATTTTCAAATGTTATGTTAGAGGATCAAGACTAATTCTTGTCCACTCTTCAAAATGTGCAACATATAAAGCAGCAATAAAAGCAACTCCTACATTCCCAGTCTCTGTAGCACGCTGTTTGGATGATTGTTGCTCTCCCTCTACTTGGATACAGATAATAATTCGAGTGTGGTTGAAATATATAGATAAAAACCTGAGCACTTTTAAGTATGCATTAATATCTGATGCATAGAAGACACAGATAAACTGTCTCTTCACACCTTGCGCAGTTTTTTCCTGTCGTTGCAAATTCTCTTAAATCTTTTTGGTTTGATATCCCTGTATTGCGTACATTTCAAAAATAAATTTTCTCCTGAATGGGTTTTATTTTGCTCAGGTGATAACTCTTACATTGCTTACAATTAAGAGTCACAAGTAATTATGTAATTAGGGTAATATTTTACCACTTTACATGACTTGTGTGTTGTTACACATAAATGGTGTTAAAAGGTTAAATTGTAAAGTTGAAGATTACAGAAATTACCTAGAAGTACTTTAATTGCAGGTACTATAATTCTATGTGTTTAAAATGAGAGTGCTTATTAAGACCATGAGGGAAATAAAAAAATAGAACAGCTTCAAAAGAAGTGTTTGCTTTCCCATGCAGCCACAGAAATCAATGGTATATTGATCCTCTATTTTGGGCAGGTCTGTAGCTGTATTTCAAATTCAGCCCTTTTAAACAAGTCTTACTGTTTGTAATGTGTTGTTTGGTAACTTTTTGATGTGGATTATACTTTCCAAAGAGATCGTTGCACTGCCTGAACTGCAGCGAGGCTGTTTTGGAGGTGGTGCATTGATGTGCAGGTAAAGGAAAAGTCTTCTGAGGATGTGTTGTTGGAAGACAGGTCTCACAAGGCATTTTGTTGGTGTTTCAAAATAATGTAGCTGTGTGTTCCAGGAAGATGCATCCTGTCACACTGTCTAAGAAATATTGATGCTGCTGGAGGATAAGATACTCCAAATGCAAGTTTGAAGTTAAATGGGACAAATTCAGGGGCCTAGTTGTATATTGTCACCTGTCTGTGAGAGAGGTGTCATTGCAAATGATTTTCAAAGCAAGCAGCCAGTTTGACACAGAAAGAGATGGTTTTGTTTTGGATGAAGACTTGAGGTATGAAAATAAATGATAGAGATATTTGGTCTACACAGGAGCATTTTTTTCCTTACCTTTCTAAAAAATTTTTGATGAAATTTAGATTTATGTGTACTGACTGATGAGATGATCCTGAGAGTGGAAAGCCCCATTTCCTCAGATCAAAACCTTACATTTTGGGATTCAGATATCAATTAAGACTATTAACATAACATTAACATTCATATAACTGTATGTAAAACTATATTACACTGACTAGGAGAGAGGACTATTTATTTTTGAGTCATGGTACAATGTGAAAAACAGTACTTAAGGAGATTACAAGTCTGTTTTTTCGATAGGATATTGGACCTAATTTCAATCATAAATGGACTCAGTAAATCAGTTTAATAAATAAGGGCACATTGTTTGATTTTTGTGGTACATTTTATTTGAATAAAATGCAGAAATAGCCTGCAGTTACTGAATACTATTGAATACTATTCAGCACTATTCAATACTATTCAAGAGTGTGGGCAGATCAACAAATCAAAATTTCTAGAAAATCTTGTTTGTATCTTTGCTATTTGCTACCTGGTGCTTGTCCTAAAGGCATAAAAATGTGAACAGTTGAAGTAATAATCGTGTAATGCCTCATTCAAACTATGTACATGGATAGAAACATAGCATATCTAAAGTTATTAGAAGTCCTATTCTTTTGGTTTTGACATATGAAGGCGATTGATATATTGTTATTTATGAACAATCATAAATTTTGAATCAAAATTGATTAACAGATTATTTTTATATGACTCTAAAAATTAGGTTTTAGTATTCAAGAAAAGTTTAATCTATTTCCAGCCTAATGCAATAATTTGCAGTAGCACTAGTTCCAACTATTAATTTGTGTTTGCTTTGTTCTATTTAGGAGTACTTGTCCTTTACATTAATGCAGCATTTCAATTTTACTACTTTGAGAGGATGGATAGCTTAGATAACCAGTGTAAATTAAAAAGATGTAAAAGAAGTAAATATGAGAGACGTATGTGTATATAAAAATGTGAAAACCTGTGAGCTCTAAAGATTTGTAAATTTTTACTCTATTCATAAAAAATAATGTGGTTATGATGTACTTAATGTATTTTTCATGAATTTCTCTTTTTGATGACCAGTTTAAAAGAAGTCAAAAGTAGCAATTACTTGTTTTTTTTCTTAGACCTGCTCCAACAAAGCTTGTCTTGTTACTTTAATTCTGACAGTGTTTATTATTTCCTTTTTTGATATATGTGGTGCTGTATGTGCTAGTGTGCTGTTTGTGATTTCATGCATGTGTACAGGCTTCCTGCAGATTCTGTTTGGTGTTGTAGTCATGGGTGCAACAATGCATGAGAGTTTTTCTGGCTCTTTATCCATCAACATTCACCATACAGATTCCACCACTGGAAAACCTGCAGTAAGCAAGTTCTTCAGAGCTGCATGTCACCCATGTCTTCACTACCACAGCTGTTCCCTAACCTGGGTCTTAACAGGCAGTTTTCAGCTACAGGAAATTAAAAAGCTGGTAGCTTGATAGGAAGGTAGCTTGAAGGAAGCATTGCCTTGGGACCAGCAGTGATTGGGGACAACTGTTCATCACTGCCAGCAACCTAACAAAGAAAGAAAAGCGGGAAAAAAGAAACATATGAGTTCTACTTGGATATTGTTATTTATTGAGATTAAAGTTCAAGGCATTGGGTTTTTTCCTAAAACAATCTATCTCAAATGATGCTTAGGGTTTTTTTGCTTCATATGAAACTATTAACATTAATATGCTGCCAGTTTGCTTGCTGTCTTAAATCATATCATGCATTGTTATTATTTATTTGCTTATTTATTTATTTGCCAGAGGGCAAATAAACAAATAAACAAATAAACAAAATAAACAAATTAACATCATAGAGAAAAACTCCAGCGATAGATTCAGGCCATGGAACATTTTCCATGTAGATCATCCATCCTGATCTGCCCTGTACTATATATTTATTTTATTGGCTTTTGAGGATGGTTGTTACAGCTTCAGCTTATCCTGCTTTAGCTGATAATGATGCCAATGTACTTAACAAGGGTGGTCATACCTTTCTGTAACTACTACTCAAATTGAGCTCCTCAGAATTGAAGGAGTCATAGAGTGGTTTGGTTGGATTTGGAAGGAACCTTAAAGATCATCTAGTTCCACTCAACCTCTTCCACTAGATAAGGTTGCTCAGGGCCCCATCCAACCTGGCCTGGGACACTTGCAGGAATGGAGCAGCCACAACTTGCCTGAGTGGCAAATTCCAATGCTTCATTGCCCTCATGGTGAAGAATTGCTTCGTAGTATCTAATCTAAAGCTGTATAGTTAATTCAGCTGTCAAAACTTATTCTGTTCCTTGCTCACAGCCTGGTCTGAAGAGCAGTGAAGCTGAGTTTGTGCTCTGACCTGTGTAGGATAGCTGTGTAGGATTCAGAATTGACAAGGAAGGGACGAGCTGTGTTGTGTTGGACACAAGAACTCAGATTTTCTTCAGGGCCTGCTGTGGGCCTCAAGCTGTTTAATTCTTATGTGCCTTTCCTAGAAAAATGGGTTAAATTGCATTGTCCAGCTTAACAAAACATTTAGTATCTTTTCCAAAGCCACAGTGCTGCAATTATTATTAATTTACTGCAGAGCGTTTAGGATTGAACTGTCCATAGCAATTTTAAAAGTTTCCTCAGTGGCTAGTTATTTTTCTTCTCACAAAAAACTATATCTATTTGAAAAAAATTTGGATATTTCAGAAATAAAACCCCCACATATTTTCTCCCATTTTAATTTTTTTCACCCAAATATAATTTAACTTCTTAGCAGGAAAATATTTTAATTTCAAATTTTATTTCCATTATCTGAAAAAGCAAGTGTTTTTGAAATAGTTAAAAACCCCCTTAAATTATGTTAGTTTTCCACAACGAAAGTTTCAATAGAAATTTATGGCCTTTGATTTATTCCTGCTCAGTGTCAATAACAGGCTGCTAAATCTTATTAAGTTGTATAAATGAATATCTCTGCATTTACACAGAAGTGCTTTAAGCAACAGTTGTGTTCACAGATAAACCTTCCACAACCTACTTGACCAGAATAGCTCTTTTATTTAATAATTAGGAATCTGTCTTGGATACTTTGGCTCCTAGCAGTGCCAAGGTTTTACAGATTGTTTAGATAATGAGACAGGGAAATCTGGCTTTTTGAAAGAGTGGAGAAATAAGTTTTTGTTTTTTTCTGTT
>VXBB01007134.1:83978-108682 GCA_013399915.1 Illadopsis cleaveri | reverse complement strand
TTTTTTTCTGTTTCACATATGTAATTATCAAACCAAAGAATTATTTTTACTGCTATGAAATGAACAAGCAGTGATAACCTTAAAGGTTTTGTAATAGATTCATGTCGTCAAAGGAGTCATGCAGGTTTTCTTTTTTGTGGCTACAACTGGGAGCAAAACAGTAGTATTCAAAAACATTGGCGTACTTTATTATTAAGAAATAATAAATAAATAAATATTCAAATATCAATCAATTGAAATCACTACCCATATAATGGCACATTTATTTCTTTTCATTTTTTAATCTAGTTCTTTATGTCATTTCTCTTTTCTTTCTTACAAATTTATGTACTGCATTGTCTCCAGAAATGAGACACTCATACTGCCCAGAAAAGTATGACTGGGTGTCCACAGGGCTGCTACTTGTCTGGATTTATTTCAGCCTTGCGTGTATCTGTTGCTGAAGTGTACATGTTGCTGCTTCCATTGTAGTGGTGGTTAAATGTGAAGTACCCTGTTTGAGTGCCTGTTGGCCTCCTTTTCTGTATTGCAGAGAAAAGGTAATAAAAATGCTCTATTTTATTTTCAGACAATGCTAATGAGGAAGAGTTGGAAAAGATCAAGTAAGGTAACTTTGTAACTTTTAGCATGTGGTCTTCTAGCTTTTGGCCTTGTTTTTTTGTTTGGTTGGGTTTTTTTTAGAACAACCATGATTTGTTGCCAAGCATGCCATATAGGACTGGGAACTTCTGGCACAGGATTTATTGCCCTTCCAAATGTGTTTTAATGACAATGGTTTTTGTTTCATTAAATAAACATCATGGTACAGTTCAGCTTTTAATGTAATCATAAAACCTTTCAGCTTTGTCACAGCGCTTTAACCTATCTTGAAGTAATCCAGTAATTTCTTGAAAGTGGCCAGCATTTCCTGATTCATTTTCTAAAACCTTTAATTTCTCAAGTGTAAACAATTTCCTTAGTTAATGTAAACAAAGAATTCACACCAAAGAGTATTTTACATTTTCCTGTTACTTACTTCCCTTACTGATTCAAGTTTTTAAGTGCAAAGTTTTCACAGTGAAGCCTGTTGAAGACAAATTTCCCCTATCAGTGATTGTACACAGGTGACAGTCATAGCTAAGCTTTTCAAGAGCATAGTGGACTCCACTTTATAGGGCTCTTTAGAGCTCTTCAGTCTTTCCCCCTGTTAGGAGTTACGGAAGTGATAAAAAAGGAGCAATGTATGCTGTTTTCCACAAGAGAAAGACTGAGAGTTTGACTGCAGTGACTGTAGTGGAATACAACCAATATAAACCCTTTTTTCTTCTCTCTGTATTATAAAAAGAGTGTATGTACTGGCTAAAGCAAGTGAATTGAAATTTTTCAGAGACCTGAGCTAGAGAGGTCAATAGAAGTTACCATGTAAAGGTGTTAAAATGAGAAAAAAAATAGCTATGTGGAGTGATTCACTTATTTTGTTATTTACTCTTCTACCATATTGATGCACAACTTAAAATAGGAGTTTATTAATAAACAGTGTTGTATATGGTTTGATCAATATTTGCACTTTTTTAGACCTATTTTTAACCTTAGAATATAAAAGAGAGCAGTGTTCCTAATTATTGGGTTATGGATGGGTTTTTCACACAGTCTGCTTCTGGAATGCAGGACAATACTCAGTCTGTTTCCTTCGTGAAATTCATGAAGTTAAGATACTTGGTGAAGTGATGATATGGAGTTTTTTGATTCTTACATGGTTCATGTAACTTCCAGAAATACTTAAGATGTTCAAACTGAAGAGATAAAAAAGAGCTGTGAGAATGTTGAGGGGTAGAACTGATTTGCATCATGAAAGTGATGTGTTAACTCTTAATGTACTGACTATATTGGGTAACAGTTTATCCCCATTGCAAACTGACAAAAGTGTGAGCTTCAAAAATCCTGAATGAGCAGCACAGTGTGAGAGTTGCGAATCCTTTAAAGGTCTTCAAGTGAGTTGATTATCCCCGTTCTGCTTTGTTACATTCATTAGATAACATTTCATTGAGTAGTTGGCATTTTTGCAACCTGGCATATCAGAATATTTGGCAAAAAGTGAATGTATGATTTAAACATTGCTTTTTTTCTATTGTTATCTTAGCTGAAGTAGTATTTTAACCTAGAGGTGTAATGCATGTACGATATATGCATTGCTGTGTTAGTGATTTATATACAGAAGTATGCCAGTTAAAACACAGGAGATAATTCACCTTGTGGGTCTATTCCAACATTCCAAATCTTTGACCTGCTCTCAGCAAAACAAATTTTAAAATCTTCTGCTTACAAAGAATTTGTTCAAAAGATTTGCTGTTCACTGGGGTGCAGAGTAATCAATATTAAATAAGGCTCTTACTTCATTTGCCGGTAAAAAAAAAGAGTCTGGAAGTAGATGCATAACCCTATTAGATAATAGAGAAAGCGCCATTTTTGAGATTGTTCTTCAGGAAGTGTTTGTCTTATACTTCTGAGACCTGAGAAAAAAAGCAGAATATCAGAATTTTTCTAAGATACCATTATAAAATTTCTTAAATCTAATTTTGTATCTGTCTAGAGACTTTATGTACACCTGTAATAAGTTAATTTGTTTTTACATGTTATGGAAATGTTCTTCACTTTCTAAAGTTTGTCCTTGAAGCCTACCTTTTTTGTAACATAGGTAGCTTGAAATTAAGGTGTAGCAATGCAGATTACTATTGGCATTGCTTGTGCTCATGAACTGCATGTCTAGCTCATGTTTTCCTATGTGACTATAACTATTTAAACAAAGCTATTTCAGTGAAGGCAACACCTTTTCGCCAAAGCATACTGAGAGAGAGCTCTATCAGAAACATCCTTTTCACTGAAAATTGTTTTATTCTGAATAAGCATTTACTTTTTCCGTTTTCACATCTGTGGAAAAATTGCTATTAAATGGAATTCAGACATGGTCAGACCCCACATTAAGCTTCTTCTATTAATGGCTTATTAAGGAAACACCAGGAAAACTTTTAAAATGGTTTCATTTACAGACAAATTGATTAAACAAGTGGTTTAGCAGTTTTAGCCAACATATTGGTGGAAAAATATTTGTAAGATTTATCTGCTATGCCCTCTCAAGTAGCATCATCCCTGCAAAATCTGGAGGAAATGATAATATGCCACCTTTTCTTCTCTTATATCCTCTCTTCTGTTTCATATCATCAGTGGTAATTTATAACTGAGACCACTAGAAAGTACTAAAATCTATCGATACCCTTTAATTTATACTATTAATATGTGATTATTGTTTCAGAGTGACATTGATCACTTAGAACCAAATGCCCATTCATCCCAGAAATGAAGATAAATTAGTATGTTTTGCAAAAGGTTATTTATAAACTAAGATTAAAAATATATTGTCATCCCAAAGCCATAGAATCACAGTGTGGTTTGGGTTGCAAGGGGCCTTAAAGACCATCTAGTTCAACCCCCTTGCAGGGACACATCACTTTAGTCCAGACTGCCCAGATCCCCATCCAATATGGCCTTGAACACTTCCAGGAGTGAAGCATCCACAGCTTTTCTGCACAACCTGTTCCAGTGCATCACCACCTTCAAAGTCAAAAATTTCATCCTAATACTCAGTCTCAAGCTACCTTCTTTCAGTTTGAAACATTCCTCCTTGTCCTATCACTCCATCTGCTTGTCAAATGTGCCTCTTCAGCTCCCTTGTAGCCCCTTTGGGTACTGGAAAGGGCTCTAAGGTCTCTCCAGGTGCTTCTCCATGCTCAACAACCTCAACTCTCACAGTCCCATCTTCAGAGGGCACGTGCTCGTACCTTCTGAGCATCTTTGTGGCCTCCTCTGGACCCAGTCCAATAGGTCCATGTCCTTATATTGAGAGTCTCAGAGCTTGGAGGCAGTACCTCAGCTGGGGTCACAACAGAGGAGAGCAGAGGACCAGATGAGAATCACCTCCTTTGACCTGATGACCACACTTCCCTCAACGCAACCCAGAGGGTCATCCATGCCCTGGGCTGCAGCAACATATGAGAAGGTCACGTTGAGCTGCTTATCCACAACACCCCCCAAGACCTTCTCCTCAGGGCTGCTCTCATTCCATTCTCTGCCCAGCCTGAATTTGTGCTTGCCTTAGCCCTGACCAAAGTGCAGAACATTGCATTTTGCCGTGTTGAATTCCATGGGATTTGCATGGGCCACCTCAGTCTCAACTGAGAAACTACTTCTGATTAGTTTCAACTGGGGATAAAAGAGTGTATTTACTGCCTAAAGCAAGTGAAATAGTGTATTTTCTTTGTATTTAGATAACTATATTTCCTTTAATTCACCTTTAGAAACTTTTGCACATACTTTTAAACTGAAAAATAGAACTTACGAATATTTTAAACAAGAATGATTTGTTAAATGAGTGTCTTTCATCTCCAAACTGCTGGCTGTTTTTAAAATTTCTTTTAGAAGCTTTTCCAGAAGTATGTGTGTTCTAGTTGCAGAAACTAAAGTGCCAAAACCCAAGGCCTTAAAAACAGATGGTTTTATGCTGAACTCAAAATGCTTAGTTTCTGTGGCTTCTGATCTGCATTTTCCTAATATCAAAAGCATTTTTTCTGTTTTAAAATTGAAACAAAATGCTTTTCCACTGGAATGAAATGCCTCTTGAGAAGATAATAAAATAGGAAATAGTAAGTCATGGTGTAAGTATTGACAGTACAAACATAAGGATATAGTTGTACGATATTTCTTAATTGGAGGAATTTACAGTTGGTTCAATCTTTCAACCAGAATCTCTGAGTCAAAACTCTCAGAAATTTCAGAATACATGGTAGATTTGCTGCATTTTGGGTTCTTTGAAGAATCTTTTAAGACGGAGGAAAACACTTGTATTTTGTAAGCCATGAGGTCCTAGGTGTCAGTTTAGCAGCTGTAAATAGTGCTTGAAGGAAAGCTACTAAATAATGGAATAGAAGTAAAAACCAGTCAGAATAGATATGCCTGTTTGATAGACATCTAATTATAAAAATTATACAAATATTTGGTGAAGCTTATATTTGCATTAATTGTATGTGAGTGATAACTGCTGATCCAGCCAAGAACAAAAACAGCAGAGGTGCATTTTGTCATGGAGGTTTCATGCCTACATTTCCAAAAGCATGGGGAGTTTCCATCAAGTCTTGATTGCCACTGTTGTTTTGTGTACCAGGTCTGTGTCAGCTTTAGGACTGTGGTGATGCTGGTTATCCCAGACAACAGCAGGATCACCAGAAGCCCTGTTGACTTTCATAGCCACAATTGCAGCCACAATTTCCAAGGGGAATTACTGGGACAGAGAACAGGGGCAGTTACGACTACGCTGGCACAGCCTCTCTGCAAAGTGCTTCTGCACACTGTTGTCCCGTATAAATGTTTTCACCCTGCTACAGAAAATTCAAGTCACAATGAGTGCCACAGTCTGCATCATACTACACCTGAGCTGCATCTGGCAAGTACACTTAAGTAGAATGCCAAATTATTCAATTTAGAAAATCACAATAATATGTGAAACACTGCAAAAGTATGAGCTCTTATTACAAATATTGTAGTGTCACAATAGCATTGCTCTACAGTAGCAGTATCAGATTGTTAGCACAAGCTCCATAAAACAGGATTAACATGGCAGTTGAAACACTCAGGGTGTAGGGCAGTGTAGAAATTTCTCAACTGTAGAAATTTTTATTAGCTTCACCTGGAGTTAAAAGAGCTAAAAATCTAAAATTTAGTTGATAAAAACTTAAGGAAAGCATCCTTTCATATTGCAATAATTAACAGTAGTAGTCAATTTAGAAAACTTTATTAGTTAAAATGAACAAAAAATAAGAAGGAATCATGATCCCATTGAAGCCATTTCTGTAGCTCAGTGACTAAAATGCTCTAAAATGCTGATGAATTCTACAAGGTCATACTTTGTGTCATTTCTAATATAGGAAAAGCATTGCAAATGCATGTGACTGTCCTTGCTTTATTCATTGTTTTGTACATAAAACTAGCAGTTATATCTACTGAAATTCTCAATCTTTAATTTACATTGTTTATCCAAGCTCCGTGAGCATCATAGAAACTTGGGGAGAGGAATTCTGTTTACATGAATTTACAGCAGTAATTTGCAACACTGTCTTTGATTCACTTTGCTGTATTTTTACATCTGTGCTGTGTTAAGTGATGGAGAGAAGTATTTTTCTGATTTTTTTCACTAATTTTTTGATTGATTTTTTTTTCAAGCTGTCCAGTTTTAGGGCAAATTTGGGAGGAAACTCCCAAAGGAGTCCCTCAACTGATTCGGGAAAAGATTTCCTTGGAGAGAAAAGTGGAAAAACCCTGTTTATTTAACAAGCAGAGTATTCACAAGCATAAAAAAAAAGAGTAATATTAAACAATGGAGCCTCTCACTNGCTGCAGACAGCACAGTCTGTGAGAGGGAAAGCAGAGGAGTGAATGCAGGGTCTGAAAACAAACTGCGCTTTTTTCCCCTCTTTACTCTCAGAACCAATGCTGCAGAACTTAACATCCAGCATAAACAGAAGAGACAATTGGGGATACAAGCATCATAAAGTCACCCCAGGACATAAGCTTTGAAACCAAAGTTATTTTTTGGATAGAAGTGTCTCTGCGGGACATATAAGTGCATTATTGATTTGCTTTTTTTAAAAAAATTAATAAGTTTGTGGTAGACTGTTCTATTGTGACTGTTCTATTCTGTCTGTTGTGTTCTAGGACTCAGAGGGGAATGTGTCCTAGGGGTGTGTGTAACAAGGAAGAGATTTAATAAAAGCAGAGTCTGTTTGCACAAGCACATGCCAATGAGAGAGTAAACTTTGCAGGGCATGAGGGCTGATTGATGATGAAATGAGACTGGGCTGGGAGAGGACAATGTGTGGGGTTTCTCCAAATTGATATGGACTAAAGTTTCAGCGGATGCCTGGTTATCCAATGCTAAACAAAAATATGAGGGGATTTTCAAAAATACCGACAAAGTGCATCTCTTCTTTAGACAAGAGTAACAATAGCTCATCAACAATATAGTATTGATTATCCTGGGGTCAGTGCCCAGATTCTGACTAAGCCTAGTTGGTTTCCCTTCCTTTATTGTTACCCAGGAATACCTGAATGCATGCAGAATATTAAGTCATGTTTATTAGATCATCTTTCAGCTCTGACATTTGGCTAGCTGTACTAATCATATCTAGCAGAGGGTGCAGTTCTGTCAAACAATTCTTTCCTGTTGATGCCCCTAGCCTACCCACTACATCACATTTTCACAGAATAGGTGGAACACAAATAAAAGCTGTGTTTTTCACATAAGAAAATGCTGGGGTTGCATGCTGTTTATTAAGCAGTAAATTAGTGTGTGCATATGAAAATATGTGGGTTTTTCTTTTACAGGTAGCTTTGAGCATCCTTTGGCATGAAAGACTCCTTTTCAGAAGTCAAATTTAAATTTCCTTTTGGAAAAAGAGAGAGGGAGAAAACTTCACTGCATGCAGGCTGCAACTTACCCACCACTCCCTCTCTTTGGGGGGTTTAGAACATGCCAGTTGGGAGTCACCATGCCTGTATCCTGCACAAAAATGTGAATAATGTAAATAATAGTCCCACATTAATGATGGTTGTGGACTGAGATCTTGCTTCTTTCCAAATTGTGGCATTATATATGAAATTTGTAACTTCCCACCTTTCTACAGACAAATGAACAGCTGCTCAGTTTATTTTTTTTTTCTGTTTGTGGTATAAGAGTGAATCTAGGCTGCAATACTCACTACATGCTTTCTGAGGGAAACAAGTTGCCTAACAATAAGTCATGAGAAATAATTCTTCATAGGAGAAATTGAGAATGATACATGCTCATTTCTTTGTTTTATTCTTGCGGTTACCCTTCTGAATTTACATCTCGCTGTGGGCTGGATTTTACAGGTTTCTTAGATACCTAGAAATGTACCTAGAAATGTGCCTGTCTCATGCTGTGAAATTAAATTCATTAGGAAAGAACTTTAAAATGTGAAATCAGTCTTTCCCATTTTTTCAGCTATATGCTTTTCATCATAAAATTTTACCTTTCCTATATTTCATGCATTTAAGACTTGACTTGAAATCTGAACATTCTTTTTTTGTTTTTCTTCCTACAAGAACCATTATATATGAAAAAAGAGGTTATGTCAGTAAATTATCTGTAATTTCTAAGAATAAGTGTGGTTTTGACTGGAAGAAAAGTGTGTTGTATTCCCTTCAGTCTTGCCTAGAAACAAGAAAAGTGGCAGCTGGAAGTTACTCTTGCTGGAGAAGGCCACATAGCCTATGCCTTTCATGTCCAGAAAATCTCAATAGCTTTAGCTCCAGTGAACCATACTCTGACTCTTTCAGTTCCTCTCCTTTTTGTTGTTTCATGTATCTGGGTGTTACGAATAAAAACAGAAATGAGTGCTGCTGTGGTCCACATTCCCTACCTTGAGGAAGAAACAGCCACAACCAATCAATACTTCTTTTTAGCAGCTGGCTGCTTTTCTTCCAGCTTGGCGAGACAGTCTCTGGAGCTTCACTGTCCGTCAAGATGCCACTGGGCTCTGCATAAAGCTTTGATTGTCATTGACTGAGAGATGTGGCTCTGACCCGGGAAAGCTTCCTTCAGCAGCACGTGAACACTTGTTCTCCAATCTCCTGCCTGACTCCTGTAAACTCCTGTCTGACTTGTCTGTTTTTTAAACCCAGCTCTTGGTCATCTAGATCTTGCCTTGCCACTTTGTATGGAAATTAACTCCACTGATGAAACCCCTGACTGGTCAGAAAAAGCCACCTTGCTTGACGATGGGACAGATGCTCTAGTGCGGCAAATTACTGTAAGAGGTGCTAAATATAGGGAATTTAGATCAACTATACTCTCTAAATTTTTCACTGTCATGCTGATAAAGCAATAGAGAGCTGTGCAGTGTGCTTAAGATTTACTTCAAAAGAATTGTAAATGCAAACTCATGATAGAATCCTGGAAATCATATGGATTCCCATTCTGCTCTTTAAACACCCCCAAGAACTGTATATTCTTTGCAGAAGAAGTCTCAATCATTGCTTATTTCCCAGTATAAATTATCTTCCTAAACATGTCTGGCCTTCTTTCTCTCTCTCTCATCATCTTGTGTTCAGGACAGAGTCAGTGTTAGTTATTTATTATCCAGTCTTTCTTCTGCTCTAAGCCTTCTAAGAGACTGGAACAAGAAAAAAAAAATACCACTTCTTCACAAGTCAAGTCTTTGGCAATGTTGACAGTATGTCCTCAATGAGAGATGTATTTGTATTGAGAAAAAGCTTGAAGTTTATATAATACTCCCAAGTTTAAACTAAATGTCTTCTGGCAACTGATTTTCCCAATTCTGCCCTAAGTTTTGTAGAATGTCTGCTTTCTGATGTCCCACTGGTGCTTCCTGTCACAGGTCAAGTTCAAGATTATTCCACACACAGTTCCTTGTTTGCCTTTGTAGAAACAGCAAGTTTGTGAGAAGTTTCTCTGTGGTCAAATCCTTCACTTCAGGAAGAGAAATCTTCAATAAATATAGTGAAATATTTTGGGAATAACCATACTACTTGGAATGTATAACCATTAGAAGACACAAATGCATGCCAAAAAAAATACCTGAAATACTGCAAAAATTACGTTACTCAGATTTGCTCCAAGCCCAGTGGCCACAGTTCTCCTGTCTCTTCTCACTGGAGGCTGGGTGACTGTGACTATAATCCAGTCTAATCTCTATCACTGTCCTGGGCACCTGCATAGCTGTAGCTATCCAGCTGAGTTTATCATCTAAAAGACTCAAACCAAACCTGAACTGAAACCCTCTTACAGAGACAGTGGAGGTCTGCGAGGGATGAAGTCAGGCATGCAAGACCTGCGTGTGTGGAGGGTTGCTGAGCCCACAAAGCTTTTGTTTCTCAAACTACATTGCATAGTAAAGTTATAGTTACAGCAGAGTATGCATGCAGCATTGCTTTTTTGATTCCTAGAGAAAATAATTTGCAAGTTTAAGTATTGTTTAGCTATCTAGAGTTCTGATTATAGATAAGGTAGCCTTGAATGTATAAAGTTTCAGAACAGAATGGAGAGCCTTCACCAACATTTCTTAGATGCACCCAAGACACATTTGCCTTTCTCAGGAGTGCAAAGGTGATTCCCAGTTCTGGTACCTTGTACTCATTGTAGCTCAGAGCAAACTGGAAATGATCTCAAGTTTATATCCTCTTGCTCTCAAACCCCCAGTGGAGTTCATTGACAAAAGCTGTAGTTGCCTGGTTTGTGTGTGTAAATCTTGTTTTAACTCCCAAAATCAAGGGTTGAAAGTTCACAAGTCCACAAGTCTCTACACAATTCTGAACAGAAGTTCTGTTGGTTTCAAACTCTTGAACTTATGTGCTGGTACTTAATTCATGTTGCTGAGAATACCACATAATTTCAGAGGCATGAAGGAATATTGAATTATTTTTCCTTGATTCATGTGAATTTGTATTATGTTATTGTGAGGAAAGTTTATATTCTCACTGGGTTTTATGTTTATAAACATAGAGTTTGTTCAAGTTCATTCAATCATATGCTACTAATAGAAGAGACTTTCTAGCATTTATTCTATCAGCAGAGGAAGAAGTGAAGCAGAAAAAACACCCTTTTTAAAAAATGAACATTTCCTTGAGCAACATTTGTTCTGCTTTCTTCTACAAAAGCAGCATATGACATTACCTGCATAATTGTCACTATTTTGTTACTATCCAAGTAATTCTTTGCAATATAGTTTACATATGTACTGTAAAATAGCTTCAAAATGGCTTAAGGTGGTTATTTTACATTCATAGTTACATGAAACAGAACATTTAAAAGCTGGGGGAAAATTTGGAACTGTGTTAACTAAATCTATGCATTTGTTTCCCTAAAGTTTCAGACCCAGAGCTTACGTCTCTCCGACCTGCACAGAAAGTCTCAGTTATGGAGGGGGATAGTTAGTGTTACCTTAATAGAAGGTCGTGAACTTAAGGCGATGGATGCAAATGGGCTCAGTGATCCCTACGTGAAGTTTCGCTTGGGGCATCAGAAATACAAGAGCAAGGTAATTTTAGCTGTGACCAAAAATTTCTTTTGAAATGCTTTGTTCCTGTTTGCTTGGTTTTTTAGCTTGCATGATTGTCAGTAGTGGTGGAGATTTATTGTTGTAATAACTACCTGTCAGAGCACCTGGAGCTTTCTTTAAATGTTTCTTTTTGTTTCATTATAAACAAAAGTAGTACTAAATTGGAAAAAACGTGGGACTGAAAAATGTGGGTTTGCAGGGAGACACACCTAATGTTCCCTACAGACTGTGTTGGCTTTTATTTACTGTTAGAGGTCATTTATGGCAGGGAAGACATGCAGACTGATTCAGACAAGGTCTTCCTGGCTTGATGCTGGGTGCCTTGTGGACCCTTTGTGCTGTCGTATCCTCAAACTGTGTCATGCTTATAAGCTCACTTTCCTCTTCATGTCCTTAATAACAACTTTCATTAAAGTTTTCTTCATGTATGAGCTTCACAGGCAGAGAGCATTGATCTGTGAGATAATTATTGTGAAGACTTGCTTGGCTTTCTTGCTATTTTTTTCTCTATTTTTTTTTTCTAGCCATTTTGAGAATTGCTATTTAGGGAAGATGCTGGGACTGCCAATGAGGCACATGACCTTCCTGTCTCAATGGCCATGGCAGTCACAGTGGTTTTCATGGCCAGATGGAGGGTAAATTGAGGAAGAGGGCAAGAACATTTACTTGACATATTTGTAGACCTCTGAGCCTGCATCAGGGCCTCTTAATCTGAAATTAGAAGAAATCAAATTTTGTGCTTTTGTGAATCAAAAATTTTCATAGTCCTTTCTGAATTTTTTTTTTCCAAGCCAGTAGAACTGGTGGTTGTTGGGAGTAGTGTTGACTAATTTGGGATTTTTACCTGTTGGCAAGAAGTAAGAAGTAACTGGACTAACAATGATTAAGAAAGCTGCCTTCATCAGAGTTTCAAAGGAAAGGAAGTAAAATACAGTTTTTGAAGTGAACTAATTTTATTCCATAAGAAGTAAAGCATTGTGTCATGTTTCTTCCACTATTATTGCAGCTGGGCAAAAAAGGACATGATACAGTTGTTTGTTTAAGTACTTACAGTCACCATCTACGTGTTATTGCCGGTGCTTTGTTTACCGTTGGGCTCAGAAACATAACTTTACAGCTAACTGCCACTTCACAGAGGACACAGTTTTTCTACAGACAAATGGCTCCATTTCCAGGACAAATCCTTTGTTCAGGAGGCTTTTGAAGGTGACAGGTTGCAGGATTTTGGAGGTTGCTATTACATCAGAGAGCTATGAGAGAACTGGCTAGTTGTCTTTCCTAATTACCATTTTTTAATTCTCACTGCTTGAGATATTGATACTGCAGATAGAAAAAGCTTCCTGAACGAATCTTCCTATGATCAGATTTACAATTCAAGAAAGTGTATGCCTATGCAACATAATAGAACTTTCTTTTTGTTCTCCCTTTAGATTGTTCCAAAAACTTTGAATCCTCAGTGGAGGGAGCAGTTTGACTTCCATCTCTATGACGAACGAGGTGGAATTATTGATATTACCGTGTGGGACAAAGATGTTGGCAAAAGGGATGATTTCATTGGCAGGTTTGTGCAATTCTAGCCTTCTCGGTCCATGGGGAGGAGAGAAGTCCATGAAAGAGGATGATTAAAATGAGCTTTGCCATTGAAAGTGACCATTTGTTCTTGGTTTCTTGTTCGGGTTTTTTTTAAGTTCGAGGAGGATTTTCTGCAATGTTCCAGTACAATTTGCTGTGTTGGTGTAATTCTTTACATTGATGATGTAATATAATTTTTATTGACCAGTAGGTGGCAGCTTTTACCAGTTGATAGACTGAGGTTTTCAAAATGAAAATCCCCTGTTTAGAGCAATGACCAAGGTGCCGGGGGTTCTATACAGCCACATCCAGCTTGGAGGAGAAACGACTCTTGATGTGTAAGACCAAATTTATGTACCAATCGTTTTGTTAAATGAAAATAGAGTTGAAGGAGTGCACACATATTTTGGGACAAAGAATCATTCACCTAATTCATATTCAGGAACAGTGAATCTGTCTTGGAGTTCAAGAAATAGCTTCTATTTGTATGGCTATGCTCCATTTTACAGAATAGGAGGCGGTATTAACTGTTAGCTAATAGAGGAAAAAAACATCTTGTGCTTATAGCTACTACAAAGTAGGTGCTGTTTGGAAAGCTCAGATATTTGTTTACTTCATGTTTTCCTTGATATCCATGCAGCCATAATAATATTGTTAATAATTAATAATTATTAATCCTGTATATTCTGATTGTCTGTATTGGAGGTGCTTTCATTTTCACTTTGACGTGTTATCGTATGATAACTGTCAGTTTTTTACTGAAGTAATGTACTCATTTTGTCCTATGTCATGGTATATACCTTGGGAAATTATTCCAGCTTTCTTTTTCATTTTAACCTTCTTACAAAAATCTGGTAAGATTCAAAGTTTTCATGAGTGATTTTCATCCAAGCACCACTTGCTGAAATATTGCTGCTCTTGATTTTTTTGACCCCTCTGTCAGTGTACATATAATCCCTCTTCAGTTTGTCCTTGCAGACACTCTCTCATTTCACCTTCTGTTGGTCCCTTATCTCTGGTAATGTAACTTGCAAAAAAATACTTCTCCAAGGAGATTTCCATGAAAAACTGTCATTTGTCGAGCTCAATCTGAATACAAAAATAGGTCTTAATATTCCCCCTCCCTAATATTCTTTTCCCGTCACTGCAGATAAAAATCACCAACACCTGACAGCTCCACTTAATGCTGACCTCTCTTCCCCAGTTTCTCCTTTCAAGGCTGTCCCTAAAAGCCGGAAATATTTTGGTACACACACTACAAACTTGCTCTGTGTGTGTGTTATGGTAAGTGTGCATTAGTTTTTAAAAGCACAACTGAGTTGTGCTCCATGACTAAGGCTCTATGGCTTTCAAGATACACATAATAAGTTGAATATTTTGATTCAGGTTCCGGAAGAAGTGATAATGAGGCTGTGGGAGGGAAACAAAACACTTCCTGGTAGCATTCTGTCATTGCTCAAGAATGGAGGGTAATCCACTTCATCTTGCTGTGATCTTCCTGCTTGCTTGAATAATGTGCAAGCAGCTGTAATGTTATATAAGAATATTTCTATTAAATGCAGATGAAAACAACTGTTTCTTGAAGGCATCCTGCCTGGCCAAAATATGCCTAAGCAGAAGGCACACTAGATTGAAGAACTGACCAAACTGAGAAAAGGTTTCCCAGGTGGAAGGTAGAAGGGAAAAATTCCAGGATCTTCCTGGAAAATAGCACATAAAACCTGTGTTTTTTCTGTGCTAAGCTCAGTTACTTGCAAATTCTATTTCAAACCAGAATGCTGTAAACTCTTCCGCAGTGATATCATGTCTCAGCTGCAGTTTTGTGAAATAAAAGAAATGGGAAATCAAGAACATAGGCTTCTGTGAGCCTTGTGTATGTTATTGTCCTTGTTAGGATGGAGAGTGGTAAGGGCAAGTGAAAGCTGGGAATGTGACATGGTAGCAATGATGTGTGCTCAGATTGCAAGGCGTTGGGCTTGCAATCCTGTTCTGAGGGCAGGAAAATACAGGAAAGGTGTTTGAGAAGGTTGAGGACATGGAAATGAGATTCTGGTTTGGGGTGGCAAAGATGGAAGGGGAAGGAGTGCCTTTTGAGATCCCCCTATATGAGGGAGGAAGATCTTCCTTGTGAGAGGGAGGAAGGTGTTAAGAGAGTGAGTGAAAGCATGGCATCCTAGTTCAGAAAAGTGAAAGGAGATGTCTGTCACAGAAGTAGCATACAGCTCTGTCTTCATCTTGATGCCTAGGCATGTTCAGTATGGCAGTGTCTGAAATGAAATGCTGACTGGTTGATTTCCATTCTTAACTTTAAGCATTTTGTGTTTATAAAATAGATTTGAATTTCAATTGTGTGCATTGTCCATGAGAGTTTAAAGGTTGTAGCACCTTGTGAACTTCTATCTCAATATTCTAAAAAACCCCAAGCCCTAGAACCANGTTCTTTTTGTGGAAAGCATCAGGAGCTAAAGTCACATGGGCCACCTTCTTGCATTTAAAGAAAGTTATAGACTTGCATAAGTGGCATTACTTATTGCTTCATCTGATAAATAGAAATATGTATGTGTGTATATTTTTCAGTGTGAATATATTTAATGTTCACATGTTTTTTCTATGAGCAAATAATTTATGTTCTATATTGAGTCGATATGCTCCTGTGATTAAAAACCTACTGCCGTAAGTTTATGTAGGTAATACTAAGATCAAAATGAAGGTGATTTTAATCGTCATGTAATTATTTAGCTTTCTTATCATTTATGTTTTTGAAGGCAATTCTGACTGTCACCTTTACGATAATCAGTTAATAAATCGTCATGACTGTTACACCTTTATGCATAGCACTAATCTGAACAAATGGGCTGCTGACAGCTGCAATAAATTGCCAAGAATGAGTGCTGTCAGGGAACAACTTGTTTCTGTGAACATAGAGAATAAGTAAATCCCATGTCATGCAATTTTATTCAGCTGAAATTATTTGCAAGCCAGTGCAGCAGGATTTACAGCATTATTAATTGGTATGAAAAATGCACATTTATTTTGAAAAGGACATTGACTTTTGCTTTTATTTTGTGCCAGGAAATTACTGCTGACTTCATCTATATCTATTTTCATAAGTATTTGTAGGTGTTATTGTCTTTTTTTCCCATTTGATGCAAATTATGAAAAAAGACCTTGTATGTAGCAAATTCATTAAGGCTGTGTATTAATTTTATCTATAGGAAAAGATTTATCTATAGGAAAAAATTTCCCATAATCTCTCTAAATATTGACACAAATATTCAGATTGATTTTGTGGGTATCCATATAATGCATGTTATGAAATACAGAGGTTAAAATACTAAGAATTACTTATTTAAGTTTATAATACCTAATCTGCTATGCCTTATCTATTTAGAGTTTTTTTGTGGTAACACAACCATAAAGTGGTTTTTGGGTGTACATAAATACAAATGGTATGCGACTATGATTCTCCAATTAATCTGAAACCATGGGAATATGCTATCAAATTTCTAAATTAAAGTGAGATTTTATTTTTAAAATACAAAATTATAAAATATTTATGATTCAGAGGTTTTTTCCCCCCATTGACATTTTTGTAATTTTGCTGTGGGGGACTGAGCATTATTATAGTGAACTGAGTTGCATATGAGTACTCCAGCATGCATGTAAAGCTAGGTGAAGGACACTAAATATGCTACTGCAAGTGTTTCTTCCCAGATCTTTTTCTAGAGGTGTTGTGGAGACTGTGATTTATATTAAAATACTGGCAATTTTCTATTGCCCTAGAAGAAGGTTTTGAATAGTATTTGTGAAGTCCATGTTAATATTAAAATTAGTTTAATGTTAATTAAAATTAATGTTTAAAATGTTAAAATGCAAAGTCTTGAAGTTTTCTCAATTTTGCAAAACACTGTGAACAAGATGGGTTCCTCTGGAAATGTAACCAGCACTTTATTATGCTGGTCTTTCAAAAATATTTTTTGCATTGCAGTTTGAAAATTGTTATAGTGAAAATGTAAACATAATGGGCAATATGCTGTTGTAATTGTGACTTGAACTGTGTGCACATGTGAGTTACAGTAATTCTGTGCAAACACAGAAGAGCACACAACCAGTAGTCTGTGTGTATAATTGTTTGTTGATTATACATGATGACTAAAGTTAAATGAACTGCAGATGCATTTTTTTGATGTAAAATAAAGATTATGCCTGAAGCACTAAAATGTAAAAATGCTATTGCCAGCCTGCCTTTGAAAAATCCTGTGATGTGCTGAGCCATCTCCATTTCTGATTGTTGTCAAAAGGAGACAGATGCAATACTGCATCTCAAAATTTGGCCTTTAGGTATTCCATACCTTATTTATTCCTATCTCAGCACATCTTTACTAATGCAGAGGCACTTCTTTTCTGCTAGAAAGCCAAAAGAGTTTCAGTTTTTGCTCAGAAATCTTCGGTAACTGTGTCTTACCAGATACTTTATTATTTACAACTCTTACTGACAGTTTTTATTGTCGTGTTCTGACATGAAATTGATAGCATTCTCCAGCGTATGCTGAGATACAGAATGCTGCATGCAAGCTGGGCTCTTTACGGATCCTTCTTCTGACCCTTCTCACATATGGAAGTCTACTTCTTGAAGAGTGGCAAAATAAAAGGAAAGGAGGAGGAAATATGGAATGGCCAGTTTAGACATGAGGAGCATGACAGTGTGTAGAAAATGGTGAAGAGTGCAAATAGGGTTTTGTGACAATTTATGAAAGGCACAGATTGGAGCTGTGTGAAAGCTCTTGTAAAATTTCTTTGGCCATCTAGTGAGGATAGAACTATATAAGGAGATATAATGTTTATCAAAGCAATAGACTGATTTAGCAGATGAAAGTGTTAATTTTGCTGCAGAGAAATTGCACTAGTGACAGCACTAACAATCTGTAGTATGTAGTTGTGCCATGGGGACAACCTAGAAAATATCACATCAAAAACCAATGGTAAGTAATTTCTGCCTGTGCAATATCAAAAGTAAATCTGTAATTTTATAGTGAAGAACTATGCTTAGGAAAAAGTTAATCTGTCATTTCAAAATCCATCAGCAGGTTACTGTAGCATGGACTGTATTTCCTTTAGCAAGCAATAAACAGTAGTTCTGTATTCAGGCATTGCTTGGTGACTGCCGAAATTGTATTTCATAGAGCTTTTATATTTCTGTTACTGTGACTGACTTACCCTAAACTGCAAGGCTCTTTCCTGCCTTCCCTCTGTTGCTACATGGCAACTGACACCATTGTTCTTCATGTCCTGCTGAGATGTCCTGTCCCAGCTGCCCAGGGATCCTCTCCAGCTTCCCCAGCTAAGCACCATTCTTGTCCTTAGCCAATGTCCTACTTAGCTGAGATACTGTCTCCTATCCCTTTGGGACCTTCCCTGGTTTTCAATCTAACACCTCTATCAACCACTTACCACAAGCATCATGTGGAGTCCATAATTTAATTTCTTTCTCATTATCTTTACAGTTAAAATGTCACGCTCCGATTCTTTCAAGAAATTCACATTACTGCAGTCAACACTCAGTGTTTCTGAGATATGTATCATTTTCTGCTAGTGCTTTGCAAAATTTTCCCTCTCCTTTTGTTTCTTGGTTTTACTGGAACATTTTACTCTGCTCATAAAGGATGTGGAGTCTCACAAATTGTAGCAGTTCATGCCTTGCTGCTTCTGATGTGTGTCCAGCTCAGTTCTAATTGTGGAATCACACAGCTTCCTCTCCTTGGCAGCCTTTGGAGCAGCATAGACCTGGATCACAGTGGAGTTAAAAATCGGTGTTCCTGAACAAGTCATGATGGTAATTAAGTTGCCTGGTTTGTAGCCAAGTGGTGCTTTTCTGTCCCTATCACTTAGGATTGTACCAGTTCCTCTTTTATGCTTTATTTTGTCATGTGAGAAAACGATCTCACTATCTGCTGTCTCTCACTTGCCTGGCCACCTGGCTTTTAAGAGGCCCTCTATGTCATGTCGCTACCTTTGTAATTCATTCATTAGCAAGAATATTTCACCAGGGTGCCAACACAGTCTTACATTCCAGGTTCTGTTAGAACTAAAGAGGGGAGGTGATTTTTACCTGTTAGACATGCTGATAATAAAATACTACATATAGTTCTGCCTTCCACACTTTAAAAAGGATGCAGGAGAATTTCACTGGATCAGAAAAGTTACAAAAAGTCATTTGAGGGCTGTAGGAGATATGTTCCTAGGAAATGTATAGGGAGCTGAAGGTGTTTAGCATATCAAAAGGAAGATCAAGAAGAGATATGATTATAGTGTATGAGTTCCTTCACTAGAAGAAAACATGAAACACTAAAGGGTTTTTCAACTGGTAAGGAAAGGCATAAAAGGAACCAAAGGCCAGATATATTCAAATTAAAAATAAATCTGAAATATATTTCTAAAATTTTGTGTCATTAACACACTGAACACAGTTTCAGACAAGTGGTAGATACCTCTTGAACCTTCAAATCTTCCTCCATGGGAGCTGTACCCTGTTTTTGAGCAATTCATATGTGATAACTTTGGCACATGAGCTTGATGCACTTTTGTGTTTTTTCTCATTTCTGATCTCTCAAGACCTGAAAATCCAGCTACACATGGTGTCTGGTAGTGTTCACATGCAACACTGATAGGTGGGATACATGCCCTACGCCTCTTTCCAAAAAGCCAGCAAGACAGGGAAATTGTTCCAGTGCTCCTGCCCACCACTCAAAGTGCTGAAACAAGTGTTCACAGAAGGGACCATACAGAATGGAAGATACAGAAAAGCTCAAACTGCCCTAAAAACTACAGTTACCTGCATTGTGATTTATAGTCATGCTTGGAAATCTGTCTGTGGAGTTAACGGCAATTTTTTGTCAATAATTCTTCAGGCTGATCTCATTACAGGTGGAAAAAGCTTGCCTTTACCAGCAGCATGTAAATAATAATTCCTTAAGAAACAGGATTGTACAAAGTTAGTATTTTCTCATGTTTTCAATGTGACAGCTGCTGGTCATATGCAGCTTATGGTCTTCTCAAAATGGCTGCAATTTTTCATGGTCCTTAATTTGAGAAAATGGGACAAAAAATTATCATTCATTCTCCACCACTTCCTCATAACATACAAGTTCACTTTCATCCTCAAAACGTCTTTGTCCTCCATGGAGACACAGCTGTAGGAAGCAAATGTTTTTTTTAGAGACCATCTTAACTAATATAAAAGTCAGCATTGCTAAAGCTTTAAATCTTGGAATACTTGAATATAATTTCAGTAAAATATAAAGGGACATTGTCAGCTTGAGCTTTCCAAAGATATTTACATTTGGAAAACAGATATTTTCCAAACAGATGCTTATTTTTGGAAGTATTTTGTTAGCTTCAGTCCTTCTAAGGAAGTGTACAAAAAGGAGGTTTGTGGTTTTCCCACTGGAGTCTGTCAAGGTTATTCTAGGATAGAGTTAGTGTTTAGGTAACACCTTAATAAAACCAGACTTCCTTCGCTTTTTTTGGTTCAATACAAAGATCTGGTCCTGAGGACAGACAGGAGCATGAACAAAAACTTGTTTAGTTTTTGTCCTCTTTTTTAGGATAATTTTGCATTAGATCAAACAAAGTTGATTTTTTTAATCATGAAAAAATCATCTACTAATGGGACAAAAATTGCAATTTTTGTTACAGCATCTGTAGATTGGAAAGTCTTACCATTTTACTGAAGTGCATGTGCTGTAAATATGCTCCCCTTGTGCTCCTTGAGCCTTGGCACTTTCAAGTTAGGCACATGTAAGCTTCATCTCCTGCCAGGCCAGGGCAGAGCATCTGGCACGGGGTGAGAAATCTGCTTTCTCAGACTTGTGTGCGTAAAGATGCTCTTTACCTGGACTTCTGTAAAGCGCAAAGGTGACAGTCCTTGATAGAATACCCCTATATTTTAATCAAATTTTCTGAGGGTCCTTGAGAGAATAATTTTCCTTTAAAATGGTTAAGGCTTTTACTGGAAAAATTTTCCAGATCACTTCCTATCTTTGCATGATTTTGGGAAATAACGAGTTGATGATGGCTTGTTCATGAAGATTTATCAAGCAGGTGATAGATACATATTTGTCAGGTAATCTGTTCCAGGTGTGGTGCTATTAGGAATATTTTATTGCTGTAGGAACCGTGCACAGGTGGAATCAAATTGTCAGTTGCTTCTTCTAGCCTAAGTAAAAAAAGTGGACTACTCATGTTGTTAAAGTGTTGTGGTTTCAAGAATTGAAGAAATTGGATCTCATAGCCACTGTATTAATTGTAATTATACATTGTAATTATACCTTCATTGTATAATTCTAATTATACATTTATTGCTTTTTTCTGATGGATATATGTGGGATAGCTTTTGTTGCCTATTTTTGAGTGAAGGTGGATTATTTCTGCGTTACTTGTATCATAATAGCTTTCTGATTCTTCCACTGATTTTAGGAGAGTTTAGACTGGTACTTTAAATGTTTATTGGTTGAAGACTCAATATTGTTGCTGAGTCCTATTTTTGAGAGGTATCTGTTTTGAAATAAATTATTGAAGAGTATTTAATACTGGGGGTATTTTAACCTACTATAGCTTTGAATGCTTGATTACAATACTTGTTGTCTTAAGGAAGGCTTTAAATTCCGCACTGCATCCTAAATAAGAATTTGACTGTTTATGTACTTGTACAAAGCTTGTATTGACTATCAGCCTGCATTGATAGCAAGAACTTTATTTTTCCTTTCTATTGCCAATTTAATTTCTCACTCCCTATCATCCAAAGAGTTCAAAATAGAAGAAAAGCATTAAGCTCAGATTGCTACATGAAATAGAAATTTTTTCACTGTAAGATAATTGAACCTTGCTATGGTATGAGCTTTGCACTAGTTAAGTGAACTGCATAACAGGCAGTAAATGCCTTTATAGAAACAAAAGACAGTTTTCCTGTCGTAAATCTGATCTGCCTGTGATAGCACAATGCTCATTTTACAAGGATGCATTTATTCTCATAATTGGCTATTTCCTATCCTTAAATGGCTATATTTTCATGTCTGCCACCTTCTTCTCAGCTTATTGGCCCTGCAGTGATGACATTGTCTTCAAAATCAATTGGTATTTTATGAAAAGAGTTTACTACATGTTTAGTTTAGTGAATTAGGGGCATATAGTACTTGTGCTTGTCACATTAAATAAGCATTGTTGAAATTAGAGTATACAGTGGTTGACCTATACATAAACTATATACATTTATTTTATTTCACTATTATTGGTGTTTTTATTTAGAGCTTTTTATTTATTTAAAAAGTTGGCAAAAGTCATTTTGGGATGCTATAAGTATTCCGCATAGTGCTTTTTCACAGAAATTCTTGTCCAATGCAAGCTGACATTACATTTGACACAGACATTGAATTTCTATACATGCTCAGAGTTGCAATCTAGGAAAGTTGAAACTTGAGCATTGTAGAAATCAAAGTATTAAAACATCTAAGCTGTGGACAGACTAATCAACACCAAGATATTATTGTTTTATTTGAAATGTTGTAGTCAGCTCTTGGGTAGCAGAGATACTCTTTTACTTTCCTTGCTTTGACTTATATTTCTAAAGATGTTGCAAAGCTGTTTCTGCTGTCTGGCAGATGGGGAATCATTCTTCATTAGTTCAGTGTATGGTACAGCCAGAGTTACTTTGAAGAGGATCAAGGAGGGCAGATTTGCTTCAGCCTCACTCAGCACACACTCTCCACAGTTATATGTAGTCCCTGCTCATTACAGCCTGAGACATTTTATTATATAGGGGGTTGTGGCATCAGATTTTACCCTGGGTGTCAGCATGAGGATTCTACCAACACACAGTTTACTGCATGAGAGCTGAGCCTTTCAGGAAGTGCATAAATTGAGTTTCTCTATGCTCAGTCATCTTATGCCATCACAATTAAGCCCATGTAGAATTTTATTTTTTAAGAACGGGCTTTTACTGTTGTTAGGGGAAAACCGTTCACGTGAAAACTTAGGTGTTGTATCTATACAAGAGGTGTAATTAAAAGTAAAATGTGCATCTGAGTTGTATTTTTAAAAAATTTTCTTTGCATTTGAGTAAGGAATATTAGCTAATCTTGTCTCTAGTGTCTTTGTGTTCTTATTAATATTGATTTTTTTTTACTTCAAAACTGTTTGTGTATCTCTAAAAAAAGAGAAAGAAGTGTCATGGGTTAAAGCTGAAGAGAAATTAAGAGGTTTTTTCAGAAGCTGGGTGGGAGTTTCTGCTCACTTGGGTTTTTTGTCCATTTCAATGCAAGCGAGCCAACTTGCTGTTGTTTGAGGTGAGAAAAACCACATGCTGATGGAGAATGTGTGTTTCTAGGTGCCAGGTTGACCTGTCGACCCTGAGTAAAGAACAAACCCACAAGTTGGAGATGTCTCTAGAGGAGGGAGAGGGACACCTGGTGTTGCTGGTCACTCTCACAGCCTCAGCTGCAGTCACTATCTCTGACCTCTCCATCAACTCTCGGGAGGACCAGAAGGAGCGAGAGGAGATACTGAAGAGATATGTATGAAGTTCTCTTTCATCCTCTGTTAGCAAAATATTGGCCTATATAAAAAAATAACTATAATGAGGGCGAAATCTAAGTATATCTCTTCTATTCTAATCACACCTAGCGAATGCAAATCATGTAAACTAGTAATTAATATGCAAATAGTTACAGCTGGAACAGGTAACATCAAGAAGGCTACAAATGCTCTTCATACAATAAGGTTATTTTTTACATAGTAATTGAACTGTTTGATAAGGTGTCACATAACAAAGGTAATTTTACTGCCTTGCAGATAATTTTTACCAAGCACAAAGTGACTAAGGGATCATTCAGCAACTTGGCAGTTTTTAGTGATTGTTTGTGCCAAATAATTTGAGGTCCTAATGGTTTTCAGCTCTTTTTTGGATCATCTGTTAAAGGGCAAGAAAACTATTTTTTTTTGTCTTCGTACTAGAGGCTGAAAGCACATCAAAATAAATGTTTCAAACAATGCTTCCATTTTAAAATATTCTGAAGCAGATTATTTTAATTTCCCAGCATCCTCACATTACACATAATCTTTGTAGTTTTATCAAAGCAACAGAGAGGGGAGCTCTTACTCCAGCATTTGCTAGTACCTAAATCACTGAAAGTAACTGTCTCACTACACACCAAGAAAGAAAGAAAAAAATGCTGTTTCCACTTGCAGTTACAAAGCTTTTATTGTACAATGCTGCCAGGTGTTTAGAAGGGCTTCTCTAGACACTCAGTCATTAAACCAAGCTCTGACTATCAAAGAGGCTGCTTAATTTATTTTTAAGATTTAAAAATATTCCTATTCCATGACGGACATCCTTTCAATAACTGAATTTAATAAAGATGTACCTTATCAGACTGTGCAGATAACATGAAATCCTAGTACTAATGCTGTACAATATTCTTCAAACAGATTAGCAGGATATGTGCTTCAGCAAATTTATTCTGTCTATCTCCACTATATCAGCTGTCTGCTAATGCTTGTACAACTCATACACCAATAGTGTTATCATAAACACAATTTAATAGAGGTGACTTAGCGAGGCTAAATATAATATTCCAAAATGAACTGAAGGCTAAGGTATTGTGCACCATCTCTGAAAAATAATTNTTCACTGGTGTTCAATTTGACTTTGATATTCATATCTGCACTTCAGAACTAACAAAAAGATGACATGTGCAATTAGCAAGATGTAGAGTTGATGTATTTTTGGGTTTATTTCTTCTTAAAAACATCTAGCTTCCATTTGAGAAATGTATTTTGCACCCTTTCTACAGCCAAAAACAGTTAATGAGCTGACCTTGCCATCAGATCAAATAGCCTTAGAAAATGACTCTATTACTGTCACTTAACCATTTGTAGCTGAACATCAGAGCCTTACAAATTAAACAGGCATTGCTGTTTGAACCATTATTTTACCACAATTGTCTGGAAAGA
>VXBB01007134.1:63870-75840 GCA_013399915.1 Illadopsis cleaveri | reverse complement strand
CCCTCACTTCTACAAAAATTTCAGGTTAAAATTTTGATTACAGTACTTGAAAGTAGGATGAAGACACCAAGATGGCTAATTCTGCTGAATGTAAATGTCTTCTAAAATCTGTCCTGCTAAACTGTTCTAACATCACATGTGCAAAAATGGTCTTTGAAATGGTTCTTCAAATGCTAGGAAATGTCAGAGTGATGAACACAAACATTAAATTCACAAAGGTATGGAAGCCCATGTGTGTAAAATTGAAGGAATAAATTCAGAGGCCCTTTGGAAATACGGTTCCAAAAGTAATTTGCTCAGTCAATTAGTGCAAACAGATTTCAATATACACTTGAACTATCTCCACAAAGTACAAAAATATAGCAGATGGGCAGAATTCTGTGGTAGATAAAGTATTTCATCAGGTCCTATTGTATAGGTCACCTGAAGACTTTGGTCCAATGTCATGTACAGCAAAGGTACTGGGTTTTAAGTACCAGTTCTAGCATAGTAATGGAAAAAACAGGATTTAAAAGATGTTTTTGAAAGATATTTTATTAAAAGATTTTTTTGTTAACCATAACATTTATAATTATAGATACAATGAAAGGATGACTTNTTAAGATGTGTTCAATTCTAGCCCCCTGGCTCCCTTCTCCCCCTCCCCCCACCCTTCTTGCTGTGTCACAGACCAGCGATCAGACGCTTTCAGAGGGTCCAGCCCATGACTTTGACCTTCTGCGAGGTCTTGTGTTCCCTGGGGAACCGTTCAGCTCATGAGGTCTGATTTCACACTTCCAGGATGCCTAGGCTCTCATAACAATGACAGGGAGACAAAGCCCTTTAGAGTGGGCCGCATGGGGACTTGTTTAAATTGGAAACTAGAGAGGAGTCAAGGAACAAGGTTACAGGCTACAGAATAGTGCTTTTAATAAAGAGCTCACAGCTCTGGTTCAGCTCAAAGAGGGCTATCTCTGTACAATTAATTGANACAAAGTACAAAAATATAGCAGATGGGCAGAATTCTGTGGTAGATAAAGTATTTCATCAGGTCCTATTGTATAGGTCACCTGAAGACTTTGGTCCAATGTCATGTACAGCAAAGGTACTGGGTTTTAAGTACCAGTTCTAGCATAGTAATGGAAAAAACAGGATTTAAAAGATGTTTTTGAAAGATATTTTATTAAAAGATTTTTTTGTTAACCATAACATTTATAATTATAGATACAATGAAAGGATGNAATTATGTGATAGATATCAGCTAAGAGGCAAATGAAATGTGCATGAAATGAATTTTTAACACTTTGATTACTGTGCCTTCAGTCTTCATTAGAAGTAAATTTATTTGTATTTCTGTCCTCATTACTAATCAATTGTCTGTGTTTTTTCTGCGTACTGTGATTTCAGAATCTTATATAGCAGAGAGATTTTACTAAAGAGCTCAGTGATATTTAGGTTTGTTTTCAAAAGCTTTTCAGGCTTTTCCTCCTCTAAAGAAGAAAAACTAAGCATAGAAAANTAAAAGATGTTTTTGAAAGATATTTTATTAAAAGATTTTTTTGTTAACCATAACATTTATAATTATAGATACAATGAAAGGATGAGTTGTGATTTTTTTTTTTTTTTTTAAGTATTCTGTGGAGATAAGTTTAACTTGATTATGGCATTACACTGACTTGCCTCTTAAGATACCTCATGCATTCATGGTATCAGTCTGTTGCAATGTGTTTGCATCAGCACAGATAGAGTAGAATTATAATTCCCATTTTAAAGATGGAAAACTAAGAAAGGTTAACTGACTCAGCTAAGGCCAACAGAGCAAGTCCTTGTCAAAGGTGGCATTTCACTTGGGTTCTGTACTTAATCCATTAGATAAGGCAGCTTCTCATGCTATTGAGCCATTCCTCCTCCTGGCCAAAGGTCAGACTGACTGTTCTGCTGCAAGCAGCTGGCTGGCAGGGAGCTTGGAACAACATTAGTGACATTAGTGTCTGCATGAGTGGCACTGCCCCCCAGAGTCATGAACTGGCTGTCTTGTCTTCTAAAAAAATAAAGGCCTTTTTTTGCTGTGGGACTTAGATCTGTAATGGATAGGCATGGCCAGAGGTAGGAGAGAATCATAATAGCCTATGAAATATTCAAACAATATTTTGGCTTTTATAGCAATGTTAAAGTTGGTTGAACTTTGTGAAGTTATGGATTGAGAACTTGACTTTTAAATGTAGAAATGGAATTCAAATGCCTTATTAAGTTTTTAAACTGTCCAAAGCATTTTTAGTTCAGTTTGGTAATGTAATGTCAATAATGCAAAAATTAATATAATATTTAGTTTAGAATAAGGCTAATGATTTTATGAAAATTGGTTCATGGTCTAGCTAATGCTGAAATTGACTTTTTAGCAATTTTGATAACTTTATGGACTGTGAAATGGCAAAATTATGAAATTATTTCTTTCCCTGAAGTTATACTGAAGCAATGCATGTTTTCCATAGCCACGGTAGAAGTATCTCTGAAGGACTAATGGGTATCTAACCCAATGCTATCTGCTGTCCCTTGTGAGTTAATACTTCAGAAGTGCAATAAGTGTTTCGGAGAACAGGTAGATCTGCCATGTGCTCTCTTTCTTGCATGTATTCTGAAGAGCAATTATATCAATGGTAACTCCTAGGAAGAGCCCATGGCAGCCTTAATTAATAGAGTAAGAGTCTTCCTATAGTGACTGATGGTCTTCATGATTTTTTTCATTTTCATTCCTACAGGCTGGAATTTCAGTGATTGATGATAGAGAAGCATGATGTTTATTACTGTACACAAGTGTTTTCTTCCTTTCTAAAACAGAGAATTATCCTACTACATAAAATATAGATGTTTCCATATTTTCATTTACTAAAGGCTTCTGTTTTACAGTATTAACTGGATAATAAACAGATGACTTGCAGTTTTCTGGAGACAAATGCATGTACTTAATAGAGTTTTATGATAAAAATATCACTGTTGAACTTGTACAAAACGTGGCAAGCAAGTTGTTCAAATTTAAGATCTGACAGCTTTTCATCAAAGAAAAGTCTGTTTTGTATACAGATGGAGCTAGGAAGTGAGTACGAAAGTGCAGTTATATTCAATTAAAGTCTCTATTTGAAAGAACTGCTATGTCCAAAATTAATTTTTGCTAGAGAACAGTTTGCTAAGAATCAAAAATTTATATTGGGTGATTTTCACCTTGGGGACCATTGAAGGAAGGCCTGTATAAATTGCCCAGAAATATAAATTATATCATATTGCAGTTTGACAGCTGTAACACTTAGGTAAAATTCATAATTAGGCAAATAAAAGACCCTTGCACCTGAATTGGTCACACGTCTTTACCACCTCTTGTGACAAAGTAGTACTTTTGTAGTTGAATTTGAGATGACACGCAATGGTTTGTTGTTCTATCTGCCCCCTAGATTGGGCAGTTCAGCCCATGTGCAGCCTGGAGGATGGACTGCAGTGGTGTGTGAGACCAGCCCACCAGCCCATGACCATCGTGGTACAAGGCTTCACAAGTCACTAATTTGTTTGGTGCTTACTTTGAGTACCAGCATAGAGAGATAGATGACAGTCCCGTGGTGTTTGAACTGATGGAAAGGGCCTTTCCCAAACTTTTCCACTAAAAACACACAGGCTGTGTGGTGCTGTGGCTACTTGAGAAGAAAATCCAGAAGCTGAAATTGTGTGGAGACTGAGGCTTTGTTGTTTTGATTTTCTAAATATTTTGAGAAGCAGTTAAAGGTTGCTTCTATCAATCACTGTTCAGGTCTCTTTTCCATCATGAAGAAGTTAATTTTGTTATTTCTTGCAGGAGAAAAATGTTTAGGTGGCCAGCCTAAACAGAGAATGAATCTGAGCTGCCAACTGACTTTGATTTGTTTGTGAAGGACTTCCTGGGCTCTGAGGGACTTTTGAGTTTTGAAGAAAACAACAAGTAACATATCTCTAGTTCCTTATTGCTACCTCTTTTGGAGAGTGAGGGCTGATTTCAGGTTATAGGTGTGTAGTTCATCCAGGCGCATAAGGTAGTTTTGAGAAATAAGGTGACAAGTGAAAGACTAATTTAAATTAATGTGTACATGATGTGCAATGTGAGGGACACAGTGTTGACTGAAGTAAAATACTCTTCTTAGATCTAAGTAAGGTAATCTCAGTTTGTGCTCTGGTCTTGCACCATCTAAAGACATAGGACAGCACAAACAAGAATATCTGTTAAACTAGATGCAATGTGTGGCCTAAAATTCAAAAGCTTCAAAGATAAAAATAAAGATATAATTCAAAGCTTCAAAAGGTAAGTAGCTCTTCAGGGTTTTTTTCAGTGGTGGCATACATTACAAAGTAGAACTCCTAGAGTTCATTCTCAGATAGTCGAGTTCTGTAACGAGTAAAGGGGGAGAACAGATGAGGGAGATCTGTCAAAAGAAAAGTTGCTTTTCCTTCCAATTATGCATATTATGTAAATTAACAGTTAATTTCTATAATTTCAGGAGCCCTTAGGACTGTACAAGTAGAGACCAAAAAGCATGAGACATTACAGCAAAAGAATGGATAAATTAAAAACTTTGTATTGAGGTTTTCTGCAGGTTTGATTTCAGTAAGCTGGAAGGTGTACTTCGTTTTTTCACTACCTACTTTTATCGGGAGTTCCTGCAATCAGTGGTAATGTGTGACAGCAGTTAGCCCCTCTGTGGTCATGGGATACTCAAAATTTTCAGTGTTGGTGTTGGTGCTGCTGGGAGCATGCTTTTAATGTCTGCCTTAGGCAGGTGGCAATCATCTTATTCTTGTACAGCACTGACCACATGCTTGGGAATGTATTGAGAAGTTTATTGTGGATGTCTGCCTGATCAATATGTCTCTAAAGTCATTGGAACAGTAGCTGGAGGCCTACAAAAAGCACAGAACAGGGATCGCTAGTTGGAAGATCCTCAGTTCATACAGAGGATTTGGTAGACTTTCTTGATGTATGAAAGGTTATATACAGTTATATACAACAGTTCTGGTTTAGTTTATAGTGAAAGGCATTGTCATGACAATATAGTATGGAATGATATAACTGAGCATAGGCAGCACAAGACTAATCGGAGGTTTGTAAGTGTACTTTTAGAAAGGCTAGAAGGAGAGCACATACTCTTCTGAACATGTGTAGTTCTTTTCTAAAAAAATGAGGAAAACCATTTATGTATCCCTTGTTTGAAACAGCTAATCACATTAACTGACAGAAGTTTTCTGAGGCTGCCACTGCCTTTGTTAGAGTGTGTTGTGTTAAGGCACTGGTTTTGAATAATATCATGTTGTTAGATCTTTTGGGTCCTCGTAGAGACCAAGGAGACTTAAGGACATTTTTTACTATTTTAGTGCTCTCTTAAGGCTTTCATTGGGAACAAGCCCGTTATTTTGAACACTCTTGAAATGCAGCAGGTTGCCAAGGCTGTCAGTGAGAATTAAGATTGCAGTTACTCTTTCTAATAATGAAAACTTGGAAGATGACAGATACGAGTTTCACCAAGTCTTTGTGCGTTGTTCTGTCTTTGTCTTTCTGGATCATATTCACTTATTTGGGTTAGTATCTTAATAATGTTTGCACATACCTTATGCTGAGCATGTCAGTGGTGCCTTTCAGAGGCCCAGCTTGATTATGAGTGTTTCAGTATATGGAAGAAGTGCCTATAGGTAATGATGAAGGTGCATATGGGAATTTTTAATCCAAATAAGTCTGATAAAACCAACATTCCTTAGCAGAGATGTTCAAAGCTGGGAAACTTCTCTTTATCAGCCGTGGTATTTGAACCTTCCCTTGAACCATGTCATAATATTGCCTCTATTCAAATTTGTTCTTGTAGTATTTTCAAATAATGGGAGGGAGTAGGTGGGAAATGCTGACTGTAAGTGAGGTGGTTTTTCATTTCTGAAAACCATTTGTCTTTGGTTTGATTGAGGAGCTCTGTACATGTTACATATTATTGATTGGTATCCATGTCAATCTGTAAGAATAGTCTTTGAAAAAGTGCCTGCCTAGAGGCACAGAAAATAAATAAATGTAGTAAATACCCTCTCCTTGTTTATAGAAGATGCCCTGTATATGCTGCAATGTAATTTACTGTGTCTGTATATGTTTAATAAGCTCAACTCACATTGTACCACCATATGCAAATATGATTGATAGTACTTTATAGTAGTCCACTTGCTGTGCCAGTGCTGCCTTGTTATTTTATCTGTCTTCTGGGTGTTTCTTTTTCAAATGCTGAAAGCTAAAGAACTCAAATAATATAAATGGTTTAGATTTCCTATCACCTTCTAGCCTTGTGAACTAGAACCTTGAGATGTTTGATACATCCATTTCTGCTGAGTAATGAACTGTATAATTTTTCAAGATAATGGGAAACATTTAGGAGTATATGATTTTCTAGAGAAGGTAAACATCAATTAACTGTAATTCACAATATCTTTAAAACAATTATTCTTTATCATTAAAGTTAATAATATGCACATCAACCCTTGGTGTAGTCAAAATCAATACTGTAGTTTGGGAGATGTGGTCCCTGGACAGCTTTGTCTAAGCATTGATTTCATTGTCATTTATATAAGGTATGAAACAAATTATGTGCTTCCCTAATATCATTAATGTAGCCCCACTAATGTAGCTACTGTAGCTACTCAGTTTATAGTTTCTAATAGTGCATGAAAAAAATAGTACAGGGTTACTGAAGAAATTGAGAAAAACAATTGCCTAGTATGCTAGATTTAATTGTGGAAGGCCAATGCCAACATTCAATATATTTTGAGCAGTTTACTGCCCAAAGAAAGTCTGAAGAGAAGAGTACCATGAGGTACTACACAATTCAATTTTTCATTTACATCAGACAAAGTTCCCCTGGGTCCAGGAAGCTGAAATTTGTTGTTCAGCTTCCTACTTACATGAAAATAATGTATACACTTGTACTCTGCCAAAGGCAAAGGTTACTCCCTTCAGCTGCTGTAGAAAATAAAAATATAAAAGCAGGATAGCATGCCTGTGTTTTGGACAGCATTTACAGCAGTTGCCATTACTGACACAATTTGAAATATGTGTTAAATAATTTAGTCCACAATGTGATTTCTTCCCTTTATTGCCTCTTCATTGAAAGAGGTCTTCCCACCATGCCCCTCATGTTTTCATTGGTGTTCTTTCCATCATAGCTGTTCTTTAGGTCTACCTCGCTACCCCTCCTTAAGTTTTTAGGAAATTTCAGGATTGCTCCGAAATGCTGAAGGTACCAATCCTGCCACCTTTTTCTTTCTCTCACTTTGGAGCAGTCCCTTTTCAGACAGCCAAGCTGTTCTTAAGCATCAGATTCAGGTGTCTACTTTTCTTCTTATCCTTTTGTCCTAGTTTTGCCAAGGATGTGCAAGGGCAGAGCCTGGAGCCATGTGAGCCTGTCTAGGCTGTTGTTTTTTACACTCAAATCATTGCTGGTGTGTGGAAGTCAGGGAGTCTCATCAAGATAAAGAGGTCATGGCTCCTGGCAGAGGAAAATGGGGACAGTGCAGAGGTTCAGTGGCCATTTTCTCCCTTTCTGGGAGAATGTGTGGCGAGTGGAGTGGTGGGTTGGTGCTGCCCGACTGGAGGATTTATCTAACACTGGGTTTTTTCATTGTCTTGGTCTTGGGGAGAAAAAGTGCAGGTGTGGAAAGTTTGTGTGCCATTATCTTTCATTGTCTCAGGCTGTGGGAAAAAACACAGTGGAGGGAGTGATGGGGTGGCACCATCTGTGGAGGCAGTTTGTCGGACTTAGTGAGCGTTTTGCATGTAATCACCCTCTCTTGTACACTGTTACTGTTTGCTTTCTTATCTCATTGCCATTTCCAGTAAGTTGTTACCTCAACCCATAATTTCTGCCATTAGTTTCCCTCACCTGAAAGAGGGGTTGAGGAAGAGGGGATCAGCTTAACTTCCTGGTGGGCTTAAACCACAACACTTTTCCAAAATCAAACCTTAAAAGAGGTAGTGTCAGTTTCATGTTCTACCCCTAAATTTGCAGTTGTGATAATTTTTCTTGCACTTTCTAAGTATCTGAGCATGCTTGTCTGCAGTCTTTTGCTGTAAGCTGCCTATTTAATATTTAAGGCACACACACACACACACTCTCTTGCTTTGCCCATTACTTTTCAATATCCATTTCCATTATCCTGCTTGCATACAATTATCTACATAATGCATTTTCAAAGCAGCAACTTCATACTTTCTCTTTTGGTGGCTTTCATGCTGAGGGACCTCTTTGTAAATATATCCAAAACTACTCTTTTGTGCTTTAATGTATAATAAAATATCATCCATGTTTGCCTTTCTGCTGTGCTGAGCCTACAGTCTGTCATTCCAGCCCATGCCGTCTCACTCTTTAATTGTGCTTGCCCACTTTGTCTTGTATTAGGCTTTTATATTAGACTGTCTTTAAGATTCTTTGATTTTGGATAGAGGATTTGTACAGTGTGAAACATAATACAGCATAATAGTCTTTGGATAACTTTCATAGGCGCTATGTTGTAACAAATAATACAGAATAATACATTTCCTTCATATCAAAATACTCCCATTATGTTGTCTTTAGAGTCAATGAAGAATTGGTGTCATTGAAGTAGAGTTCTCCTAGCTGTCACACAAGGGTGTTTGGAAACTTTTAGGAACCTGCTGTGTTTCATCAGAAGAGTCTGTGTGGTGATTTTTTGCTCCCTCCTCCTCTTTTATTTTTAAAGGCAAAAGAATTGTTCTTTTAGCAAAGAATGTTAATAGATTATGGAGATGAGTAGTTTGCTATGAATATCTTGAATATAGTGCAGATCATTACAGTGAAGCTCAGAAAATGAGAAACAACCCCCCAAACTTATTTTTATTTAAAGCTTGCTCATCATGTGTTTTCTTAGTTAATAAAATTCATTCCAAGCTTTCTCTTACAGGTAAAAGTGACCCATTTTGTGTGGTTGAATTGAACAATGACAGACTGCTGACACATACTGTCTACAGGAACCTCAATCCAGAATGGAACAAAATCTTCACATTGTAGGTGTTTGGATTTAGGTGGGGGAATGGATGGGCAGTGGGTTTTGGGTAGTTTTTTGGAGGTTTTTGGTATTGGAGGAGGAACAAAAATACTTACTGGCAGTTCTAAAGAAGAATAGTGATAACATACTAATATTAATTGCTTAACTAATCCAAATCCATTTTGAGGATTGAAAACATGAAAAAAATTTACAGGAATTGTATCATTTTGAATTTTAAAAATGCCAGGTCTGTTTCTTGGAAACCAGGTATGAGTAATGCAATGCACACCAAACTCCTGCTAGATTTCAGCAGGAGAAACTCAGCAAGAGTTTCAAGGGCCAAATCCAGTGTGATGGATTTGCCCCTGAAGTTTTGAGTGAGGGAAAAAAAATACTGTGAATATGACCTTCATTAAAATGTGGTTGTTAACTGTAAAAAAACACTAGATAACTACGTAAAGTTAGAAATTTTACATGCATGTATTTCTCTGAATTATGATGAACTACTTTCCACTTCTTGTTTCCATTTACCAGCTGCATTTCTCATAATACCATCTAGTATCATACTAATACAATCCAGCTGTTGGGTAAAATGCAGTCTAAAACAATTTATTGGGAAGCGATGTGATTGGTTTTTTTTATCCTTCTGTTATTTTGAAGACAGTTAAAGGCTTTGACAAAATAGAAAAAAGGTCTTCCACAGACAAAATGTCTTTGTTGTTTGCCTTGCTCAGTTGCCTTTTTTTCCTCCCTTCTCTCTATCTGACTGTAATGTGACACCAATGAGTAGAAAGAACTGATCATTGCAGGTCTCACTGCTGCTGAAATCAGTAACAATCCTCTACAAAAACAGTAGAAGCTTTAGTTTTGTGTACACTTTCTTCACTTTATCGTACATGAAAATGCTGTATTTTGCCCTTAATCTCAAAACTCAGTGTGATTTTAATTTTAGTTTTCCCCTCTAGATTTGTGATTCATATATTTACCATCCACAGGTTTTCATGACCTGCAGCGAGCTCTCAGAAATGAATTCAGAACAAAAGAAAAAAATCTCACAGTAGTTGTACTTTTCAACAGCTTCTTACAGTAGTCTCGTTTCTGTATCTGCAAAACCATGCAAAGGTGTTCATTGATATATTTTTAATTATTTACCAATATTTTTAATTATTTACCAATAACAAATCATCCTCTACTTCTTGAGAGTGTTCTCTGTACAAGAAATTGCCTGGATTTGTAGAGGACAAAAGACTAATCAGAATCGAATAGAAAACTTCTAAAGGCTTTCAAGGCCTTCCTTCTATATACATTTGCATTTATCCTAAGATTTCTAAATTAATTTTTGAGCTAGCAATCCCTCATCTAGAGGAGTATATTTTAGTGAAGTTGAACTGCTTTGCTTGCATTTTCTGAAACAGCCATTCAATCAAACATGAATTCTCTCAAGTAATTTTTTTTATTCAAGTAAGGAATATGAATTTTTCACCCAAAAGTTTACAATGTACAGTGACATTTCCTGTGCATGGCAGTGGAGTGTTTCACAGCTTGCAGTCTTTTTTCCTCAGTTGTACCTGAGAGATGCATTGTTCCATACTGTTTGTTCTTTATTTGCTGTAATTTGTTGTATGAGGATTTCAGCAACAAAGAACTTGTTGTTAGCGCAAGGATATGGTCTTGTAGCTTGTAATTATTTCCATTTGCAAACCTACAGGTTTCTTTGTACTTGCAGTAAGAATTGCTACAAGGGTAGCAGTGTTTAAGAGTAACTCTTAAAAGGTCTCTGTCCTTTTGCTAGTGGCTGCAAATCCCTCAGTGCTGCTCCGTGCAAGTCATGCAGTGCAAACCCAGGTAGGAGATTTAAGGCAAAATCCTTCAGAAAACTTCTGCTGGAAAAACCTTGCAGAGAGAGAGAAAGAGTGATAACTGCAGCCCTTTAGAAAGTATTTGGGTTATAAAAAGCCTTGCAGAGAGAGAGAGAGAGAGAGAGAGAGAGAGAGAGAGTAATCATTGCAGCCCTTAGGAAGCATTTTGGTTATATGCAGAAATGTCTCATTTACTTGAGCTCAGTTCTCCTCCATGGTTTGGAAAAAATAGACGGGTATCTGTGCTAATCTTTTACAGTTTTGTCCTTGGTACTTGGTGGTGTAAGTGACTTCTTTCTTCTGTGTGTACTTCTCCCTTTGTAGCAATATAAAGGACATCCACTCAGTGCTTGAAGTGACAGTTTACGACGAAGACCGCGATCGAAGTGCTGACTTTCTAGGCAAAGTTGCTATACCATTGCTGTCTGTAAGCTGCATCCTGACATACTGCTCTGAATTTTTCCTGCTAAAGGGGGGAAAGCGGAAAAAAAATAAAAATAAAAAATTTGCAGCTCTGAGTCTGTCATTTCTCAACTAAGGTCTGTAATAACACTAAAATTTTAACGTACTCTATTCACGGCCATGTTGAATCCCATGATAGTTAATTTTTCCTGACAGACTCGGTCCTGGTAATGAACAGGTACTTGTCAGACTTGCCACAGTTGTTTTGGGTTCTCTGTCAGTTTCAGCAGCTGGGGGTCAGGGGTCACCGGCGGGGTGTATTCAGCGGAGACTGCAAGACAGACGGCTGTCATGTCCTTTTCCTGCAGATTCAAAATGGTGAACAGAAAGCCTACGTCTTGAAAAACAAGCAGCTGACAGGGCCAACAAAGGGGGTCATCTATCTTGAAATAGATGTGATTTTTAATGCTGTAAGTCTTAACTTTGGGTTTTTTTGTACTGCTAAAGAGTTCAGTTTCATGAAAGCTTTTGTTCCTGATTTGTAGAGAATTTCTGTCATTCCTCATTTTCACTAAGCCTTGATTTATACTACAGAATACTCTTCTGCCACTGCTTGGCACACCCACTCTTTTTTGTTGCTGCTGCTGCTGCTATTGCTGCTAATGTACAGAGCAGCAACTCT
>VXBB01007134.1:43481-62910 GCA_013399915.1 Illadopsis cleaveri | reverse complement strand
GTCTCAGATTTTAAACTAACTTGCTGAATTTATGACCTAGAGAGCTTAATATTTTCCATCATCCAAATTGAGAATGACAGTATTTTTAGCATGAGCCTCTTCTGAAACTTTTTGGGGATTTGAAATATTTTCAATCTTTCATCTTTTTAACAGCTACTGTTAAGGAACTTCATCCGGATGAAGCATTGTATCATGGCTCTTGTAACTGCTGCCTGCTATATTAGCAGTTGTTTTGACTGGGATTCTCCACCAAGAAGTCTTGCTGCTTTTTTGGTATGATCTTCTTTATACTATTTTTAATCANCTATCTTGAAATAGATGTGATTTTTAATGCTGTAAGTCTTAACTTTGGGTTTTTTTGTACTGCTAAAGAGTTCAGTTTCATGAAAGCTTTTGTTCCTGATTTGTAGAGAATTTCTGTCATTCCTCATTTTCACTAAGCCTTGATTTATACTACAGAATACTCTTCTGCCACTGCTTGGCACACCCACTCTTTTTTGTTGCTGCTGCTGCTGCTATTGCTGCTAATGTACAGAGCAGCAACTCTTGTCTCTGTGTATGCTTATGTGTCCTGAGCTTGGCAGCCATGACTTTGAAACTTGGTAAATTTTGCGAATTGAAGCCTGTGTTATTAGTGAGGAAAAAGTAAACTTGGAATACTGACATGCATTTTAATGCATAGGTGAAGGCCAGCATACGAACCTTAATGCCCAAAGAACCGAAGTACATTGAAGAGGAAGACAGACTGTCTAAACAGGTAAAGAGTAAGGAAACACTAATCCCTTCTAAAATCCTTAATATCAAGTGTGCACATTCAAATATCTGGTATCATACTGCCGAGAGTAAAGAATAACATTTTCATTATGTGTTTACAAAGGAATATGATCAGTTGAGAAGTCAGAAACAAAATACATGGGTTTAATGTGTCTCCTCTATAAATCGCTGCCTAATTTCCATGAAATACATGAATAAGAACACAGTTGAAACCATCAGGTTTCACATATATCGGATTATTGCACAGGTGCATGTAAGATAAGTCTTGCATAAATTTTTGCTGTTAACTTTGACCCAAAAGTTCTCCATTTGTTGCAAGGTAAAGAGCCAGCATTCTTTTAGCCAAATTTCAAAGTTACTTGAGTGAGGTTTGAATCAAAGGTGAAAGCAGACTAAAACACTTTGGAATCCCAGGAATAGGAAATGTCTTGACTCTTTCTTTTTTCTCTGGATATTTTTGCAACACACAATTTTCATGCTTTGGTAAAAAATTATTTAAACACACATATTTTTCTGCACTCAAACTACTTTGGACTCAGTTTTTCGTATTCCACAAATGTTGTATCTTACATGGAGAGAATTGGTTGGACTGTGGGAAGATTTATGTTGTTTCAGTGAAAAGTCAAAGGTCTCAGAACTGTTTTCTTTGTTTCTGAAAGCTTGTAGACTTGAGCATAGTTTAAATTACCTGCTGGATGAATTTTATATCAGTTTATTATATAGTTAATATAAAAAACATTTCAAGAGGCAAAATACTTCTTTATTCACAATTTTGAGTAATGCAATTGCTAAAGCTGCATTTTGCACTGCTATTCCAGCAAAGAAGCAACAAAGCCTTTTACTCAAGATTCATTCTTCTTCCCACTTTCATAAATGAAAATGGTGTTGTGACTTTTGCAGATGGCAGGAGGAGTGACCATTTTCTAAGCAACTCAGTACACAAATCATTCACTGGCTTGTTCACTTTTTGTGGTGAAGTGTGTTGCCATTTTAGAGGATTTAAGTACATTTTCCTGAATCAAAACCTAGAGTTGTTATGTCTTACATATATGTAATTTGAAAGTATGCAGATTACTTTGGTAAATACTTAAAACAATGCTTTCAAAATACATGATACCCAAAAAATTTGTTAAAAGTATTAAATGGTGCAGATATCTTAATGATATTATAGCAGTAGTGTTGCATGGTTTCAGGTTAGTGTCTGCCAGCATCTTTTTATTTAAAAAGGCCAGCATTTGTTAAGAAAGGCTTAATGAAACTGAAATCTAATTAACAAAATAATTTGTGAAATTTTGCAAATGGCTTTTTTAATGTTGAAAAATTTTTGTACCATCTAGAATTAAATTCAACAAATACCAGTTGAAGCCATTNACCATGAGTCATGTTTATTCAGTTTTTTTTAAAAGTAATTAAGTTTAAAATGTCACACAAACAAGATAGAGTGGGTTGTTTTTTTTTAATTATAATTCTATATTTATAGTAAAAAAAGTAATTGATTATATAAGTTACAAGCAGGTAATCCAAATCAAAATAGAACAAAATAGAATTATCCAGTGAACTATGGATAATATATTTTAAGGTTCTCACAAATTACTTATATTAAATTTTGTTTGGTCCCCTTGCATATTGAATAGTGACTCGTAAAGTATTTTTGAGTACTATTTATTCAAAAGTGATATTCCTAGATAAAAAAAAATCCACCAAAATAAAACAAACTCAACTTAAAAACTATAAATGCAAACAAACTAATGCGTTTTTGGCAGCAAGCTCTGGTCATAGTTTTTAGTGAATGCTTTTAAGTGAATTTGGTTTTAGCTGCTTAAACAAAATTGCTGTTTCTTCATGAACATGATCTTCATTAGTATTAACCTTTATTTTTCTGTTAAATTTTAAAAATTCCAAGCACAGCTGTAGATTGGATTGTGTTACCCAGAAAAATACCCAGAATAAATTTTTAAAATCATAAGAACTACAAACAAGAGAATTATTTTTTCATTAGAGAGTAGAAATCTATGCATGGACATACTTTCTCAGATTTCTAAGTTTTTTAAATTGGCTGAAATACTATGATATACTGCCTCTCCTCCATGATTATAAACAGGGAAGAGCTTTGGTATAACTGAATATTTATAGACATCATCTGGTGACAGTACTTTTTACTTGGGTGCTTGAAGGTCAGATGCCTGAAACTTGGAGAAATCAAACCAGGCCTTGGAGAGCTGGCTGTGCAGTAAAATGGGGTAGTTGGGTGTGTCACTAAGTCATGCTGTTTTGCAGAAAGTTTCTTCTAGCAGGGCTCCATTTGTATTGTGCAGCTTGTCAAACCCCCTTGTGCCTGTCAAGGATGGCAGCATGCTGTTGGTCCTTGGTTGCCATGTTCATTGGGAGTACAGGAGACACATGTGCTATTCAAAGAGCCAGGAGGTTGTACTTCTACTGATGTCTGTAGTAATGGCACTGTGTGCAAAGATTAAATATGCTTGCCAGTATTTCCTGTAGAAAGATGATCTATTGTTTCAGTTGAAAGTTATCAACACTTCATAGGAAAATGCAGGTTTTGACATAAAACTTAAATGTTCATATTGGTATTACTGCTTCAGTTAGTAAGTATTCATCACTCTAAGTCAGATTTTAATATGGATGTGGAACACTCAGGTGTTGCCAGTGTAAGAAAGGAAAATGGAAAGACATCCTATTCTTTGGGCATTTTTCCCCCCCATGGCACACTGCTGTGGCCATGGAAGAAGTGGTAATCATTTCTGGTCATATAAAAAAAACCCGGTGTCATAATAAGTAGTAGTAGTAGTATGTAAAACAGAATTTGAGTAGGGAGGTCAATAATCAGTATGTGATGTTATTATAGTTACAGTGTATTGCAGCAGAAACATGTTTGTGATTATATTTTTATAAATATATTCATATTTTTCATACTTATCTATATAGAGAGACATATATTTAAAAAATCCTGATTTTCCTGGTTTTCTTGCAGTATTTGTTTTGCTATGTGGGTGTTGCAGTAGATTTTTATGCTTATAACGGTGCTGTGATTGTACAGATGTGTTCCTGTTCTGCATCCAAAATGCATCCTGTGCATTTTGTAGAGGACAAAAAGCACAGGATGACCTGATGTTATTTTCTCCAAGGATCAAATCATTCCTCTGTCAGGCAAAAAAAGTTTTTGCTGGCCAAGTCAAATATATGTGAATTTTTATCATGATTATAAGCTTTGGGTTTAGATGGTTTCTGGACTTCCATAGGCTGTTGAAATCTTGAGAGTGATCCACTTGCTTGTGTTATGGTGAATTATACTTGCACTAAGGTTACAACTGAATTTAATAGAGTGTGTAAAATAAATGTACATATATGTTTCATTTTTATCTTCACTATTTTAAAAATTATGTCTCCTCTTGAAGTTGTCTCTAAAAGGCTAGAAAATGTCACAGTGAAATGTCAGTTCCAGAAAGGAGTGGAGAAGCAGGCCGTTCTGGAGATTTTCAGCTCTTTAGGCAGACTAGTAACATATGAGAAGTAAAGTTTTAAACTAACCTTTTCTTCTATCCTGTTGGATTTGAAAATATACTATGATGGGTACACCCTGATACAGAGTTACAGTCATTTCACCTAAGTCGCATATGTAAAGTTGATTTTTTGTATCTCTCAATGCCTCATGTTCTTGGCATTACAATTATGAATACTTTTTTTATGGTGTGGCTTTTCTTTCTGATGGCGATATGCAGGACCACAGGTGAAGAAATTCTGGCAGAATAGCTCAGTTTTCAAAAATGTAATTACTAAGATAGATCAGAAAGGAGAACTACTCTTGGAAACCCACAGAAAATCTTGATTAACACGTTAACTATAATAAGTTACAGTTACCTGCTTTATATGCCTTGTGCACTCTTCACTGCAGTTCTTTTTAAAGTCATTCTCTTTGGAGAGTCACACTGTTAGTTACCAAGGCTAACAGTGTTCACTGAAAGGGCTTGCTGATTTTTTTTACTTCTGAGCTTAGCTGTCTCAAACTTCTACATTATTTGGGACATTTTAGGTACAGAAATGCTGTATTGAAGTTTTAGGATGATTCTTTCTAACATCTGTCCGAATGCATCAGCTTAGTGTTGTCTGTGCCCTTCATAGAGATACAGAAACAACTAAACAATATTTTACTTGTTTCTATTAAGCTTCATAAACTCATCATCTTCACTGGGGATTTTGTCTGAATAACTGAAAGTTTTCACTCCATTTCTTTTTTCTACACTTTGGTAATTCACAGCAGAAGAAAAAATCCTACACACACACACACATATATATATATAATTTTCATGGTGATATAACTGTGATGTATTAATAGCTGTTATTTTTCAGATACTTAAAGATATTAATAAATAGCTCATGAACCATAGGTTGATCTGGCTAGCATATGACCTTGTCTTAGAGAAATTAGAAAATTCTATATTGTCTCCTGCTTTTTTAGAGTAATTTTCCATTAAATAAAGGAAATGCTTAGCAACACAATTAAGTTTATATGTCAGTTCCAGAACAGCTTTATTATACCACATGTCTAGAGGTTGATCAAGAATGTGTTATGTACTTATGTTCATGCTTATTAAGACCTAAATACAGTGGAAAAAACCAGAATATATAGAGAGTGTTTGCCACAAAATCACATATTTTTCTCTGTTTAAAACAGATCTTTGCAGTATTTAGCAGGCTTTTAAAAATTGTTATTAATTGGTAATTAATATGGTACATTTCAGGAGGAAGAACTTTAGTAGAGTATGCAAAAGTGAATGTTTTTTCTTCAGCTTAATCCACTGTGGGCACTGAAATGTCTGCTAAGTTTGGTCTAATTTCTATCAGCTTCTTGACCAGACCTTTGTGTTCTTATAGATGTCAGTGGGTGCAGCATGAGGGAAAAAAGGCGTGTATTCTTTTTTTCCAATACTAGCATTTCTCACTATAATGAGCAGAAAAATAATTGGACAATGTGGCTATCAGTAAAAGGACACAATTCAGTGTGAGTCAGTGAATTATTTTATGGGACAAACTTTAATCTTGAAATGTGATTGTAGATAATTTGTGCTACCATCTGTCCATTTGGAATTCTTTTAACCATTTCAGTCATTATACAGTAAGTACTGCTGTGTTTAACATTAACATTTGATACACATTTAATTTCTGTACTGCTCTGTGGTCCTTAGGGAGCTTTGTTCTAGTGCTACATGAGAAAGACAAAGTATTGATCAGTTAACATTTCAGCTATGTATGTTGCAAAATTAATGAAAATGCCAGACAAAAATGTCAGAGTGCACGAAAAGGTAAAATTTAAATTTGGTAGTTTAATGAAAAGTTTAAGATGCGCATTATCAAGAATATCTCCTTGTCTTTAAGGTACTTTTCATTACTGAGTAACTAAAGAGAACCACTTACTGTACTTAGAGGAACACTAAACATGAAATATGAGGGAATGTATAATCTTCAAAGTGTTTAGTATCCCAGAATGGCCTCAGTAAGGTGTTTAATTGCCTTGTTGAACATTTAAGTGTTACTCATGAAATAAACTTACGTCGTTTCTCACTCGGAAGCAGAGTGCCCTCACCTGATGAACACACACGTTAGCCTCAAATTAAAGCTTCTCATGAACACATTCTCCTGTTCCTGTTATTATTCTTTTCATTCATTCTATATGTGTACATGCATACACAGAGAAAATACTTTCCATTCTTTCTCAGCCTCTCAAATATTGATAAAATGACTCTCCCTGCATCCAAGTCATTTGTCAGGCCTAACTCACCTTCACTTTGTCTTCTAACATAACAGAATTCATGTGTGAAAATGACATAATAGTGTCCCTGGCTTTTGATTAAGTGTTAGTTCTCTTGCACATATGCCATTTAGTTCTAGAGATGTCACATTAATTAATTGAAAAGGAAACAGGATTTAAAAGAACTGGTTCCTAGAAGGAAATGAGACAGCAAAGCAATTTTGTCAATTTACTGAGCTTTTCCCTAATAAAAAGGGAAACAATCACTACTGTATATTTTGAAAACAATGTTCATTCGAAGATGAAAGATGAAGATTATGTTTCCAGAGAGACTTGATATGATACCACCAGGGGTTGGAATGCATTTGTTGTAATTGTTACATATTTTCCTTATTTTTTCACACTGTAATTGTAAGAGAGTCAGAATTTTCATGTATATTTAAAAATTTGTAGATGTTCCCATCGTGGATACTATGATTGAGGATTCAACCTTCAAATAAAATTAACCTTTTGTTAAACCTGGGTGAAATGTATCATCAAATTATCTTTGCCACCTCTTCTCTTGAATTTGAAATTTGAATTAGTGCTGGTAAGGTAGTTGCAAAAGCTTTTTTTATCTCCCAGAAAAAGTCTTTCCAAAAATTGTTGTTGCTGTCAAAATTGCCTGTTCTCAAAAGAGATTTGCAGAGGTAAAGCGATATGGCAATGGCAAGGCCAGGAACAAGATTAATTTCTGATGCATGTTACACACATGTGTAAGAATCTTTCAGCTTCTTGTCATCTGTATGCTCACCAGCAGGTTAGAAAAAGAAGTGGACCAGACCGCTGTGGGGTTTGGTGGGTTTTTTATTTTTTCTGAAGTAAAGCAGACAAAAAGAAAAGTGGTCTAAGTTCTGTTTCCTCTTTCCTAATTTTCTGTATATCAGCAGAACCAATGCTGGATCTCTTCAGAATTCTGTGGAGTTTGAGCTTTTTACAACACTCAGCTATACTTTTTGCCAGGTTTTAGAAGGTGGAATAGAAAAGAAAAAAATAGCAGAACATCTACATAGGACCAAAGAGATCCATTAGCTATTAATACTGAAAGAACATACCAGCAGCAGCTATGATTAAAAAGAGACCTCTTAACCATAACAAATGAGGAATGACACTGGTGGGGAAAAACTGGTGTCATCAGTCCACATCTTTTGTTTCACAAATTGTGTGTTTGCAAATCTGATACCAAGAAAGACTGGGGAATATTTATATATGTGAAAGCCTCTTTTAGTATTTTTTTTTTGTTTATTAAAAGTCACTTTCACTTGACTTTCTTCACAGAATGAATGCATCCTTGCTAAACCAGTTTAACAGTGAGATTTATTACCCAAGCACAGCCCTGTGCCATTTTCAGTAATGTAGAGCATTCTGTGTGCTGTCCAGCTGCTGTCCCAGAAGAGTATGTGTCTGTCTTAGGTTCTCTGTCATTTCTGCATCACCATCCAGGTGACTGGGGTGCCCACCCGAGGGTGTCTAAAATGGCACTAGCTCTACCTTGAAGCACTTTAATTGCTCCCTTAGGTGTTTATTTTACCTGCATATATATTTTAGTACCTGACTAGATGCTGTTCTGAGTTTCTTCATAATCTTAAGGTGTTAAATCTCAAAAACACCTATGGTGTGCGGGAAATTACTTTGCTTATTTTGTGGTTTATCAAACCGGAATAGACAGCGGCATAAAGCATTGGTAACCCAAGTCTTAGACTTTTTCTTCAATACTATACCACTTTTCCCATGTATTTTCCCTAGAAAACTGACAGTATTCTGAAAGTATTTAACTACCAAATCATTTTGAATGCTATTATATCTTGATACACCGAAAGGTCTGATGAACAAAGATGTGGTTGATGAAAAATTGCAGAAGTTGACAAAAAACATTATTTACTCTTCTGTATTTAGGATGACCTAAGAAGTTCTAAAAGCAAGCTTAGATTTCCTGCTAAGGCAGTGATGTGACTAGAAATCTGGGCAGCCAGTTTGTGTGAGTTGCAGTCTTACTCTGCAGTATGTTTCTGATAACCCAAGGTATGTAAAGGCAGTCCCTCACTGCCTGCTGTTACTGGAAGAGTTGCAGAGTGGACCATTGGGCCCTCACAGAGGGCTTGCATTGCATCACCAATTCTTACTTGCACTCTGCTCTTCACTGCATAAAACTGTACCGAAGGAAAAACTTTGCGCTTGAAGGAATTCAGACATCGATACTGAATGTCGATAATTGCCAAGTAGCTTGGGTGTTCTAAGGTAGTTGTGTACCCTATCATCCTCAGGTTCCCTGAGGTGCTATTTCACAGTCATCACAGGAGATCTTCGCCATTTAAACTTCCATAACTTAGACGCTGCACGTGACTGTGTTATAAGGTATCTTACTTTTTCCTCATCTTTTAATGATGAGTATTATGAGAACCAACACATTGTACAGTCACATTACAAAGAGTGTTTTACTTCCTTTTTATTTTAGTAGGAAGAGGTATTATAAGGCTTGTTTTCAAGTGAAAGAACTTTAGGATACACTGATTTCACTGGGCCATTCAATAGTTAACATAATGCAATGGCTTTGCCAAAAGTTGCAGTGTAGTAACAAAAGAAGCAGATACGTTGTGTTTTGGTAAGAAAAGCCCAAGTAAGGTAAATCAGACAGAGAAGCGATTGTTTCAAACCTTTTGAAAATTCAGTGTGCGAAAGGCTTAGAAAGGACAGTAATTAAATTCAGAACTTAAGCTACTGGTTTCTTCCTATTGCTCCTTAAGGAATCTTCAGTGTACTTATCCCTGTAGAGTAGTTGTTTCTTTAGTAGGTATGTAGCTGGTAGGTGATGACATAAGTGTCTCGGTGGAAGAATTAAGAAAAAAACCATTTCTTTTCAATGTGCTGGATTTTACTGGAGAGAAAACGCTTTAGACAATTTTGTAACATTTCAAATATCCATAAGAAATATATTTTTATTGCTTATATTGTTTAACTCACAATTTTATAATTTCAGTTTTGGTAGCTGAATGGGAAATCCAGGCTGTAAACATAAAAAAGCCTTAGAGCATATTTTGTGCCTACTAGTGCTACATATGCTATATGACTAACAGTAATTGCTTTTATTGATGGTGCAAGTAAAGCCTCTATTAAGTAATCATTGCAAAATTTACATGTGAAATTTTGTCCCTTTTTCCTATCAAAGGTACATATATGTGTCTGCCACATATAGCTTTATCCTACATTTTGGGCAAAAGAGAGATGCTGCATGCTTCCCATAAATGTAAACCACAAATGTATGGTTTGGACCTGGAAAGGGTTTGAAAGCGTGTTTCGTTCTTGGAAATCCCTGGTGGGTGGTGATACTTTTTGTGATGATGATGATGATGCCCCACATATGAGGTGGTCTTCCAATGCAAAAAGTTTTGTTTCCAGTGGAACTTCACTGAGATTTATGTAGGAAAGTCCTGTGAAAGCACTGGTCTTTCACAATTTTTTTTTGTCAGAGGTAGGGAAATTTCCTTGTGACAGTGTGAAAAAGCCATAGCACTAGAAGTTGTCCCTTGCTTGGGATAATGAGTCTGTGTACTGAGCAGATGGTCTTAATGTCAAGGGGACAAACCTCTGAAGTGCACTGTTGCAGAAAAACACTCCAGAAGTTTACAAAGGGTGGATATTTTTACTTTTCTTCTAAATTACGTATGAGGTATAAAGCAGTTTATTAGCATAATTTTTATGGTATAGTTTCAGTCAAGGTTAATGAAGTTTCCACTTGGGTTGTTTTCCATCCCTGAAAAGTTAAGAGTTAAATAATTTTTTTCCGAAAAATGATGCTGTCCTGAAGTACTTGTCTATGTGCTTTCCCCCCATCCCTCCCAAGGCAGCACCTAAAGATCTTGGTGAATCATGCAGATCACTATCTAGACAGACTGTTTTCTTAAATTTCTCAATTAAAAGTCAAATTTGTCATTGCCATTTTGTGAAGAAAATGCTCCTGTAGCTTTAGCCACATCACTGGTAAAGCCTGCACGTTTGCAATGGCCTATCTCACATAGTAACTTCTTGTACTGGTCATGGCAATATTAAGAGGAGCAAAAACTGCGTCAAAGATCATTTTAGTTAAGTGTCAAAGCAAGAAACAATGTCATCTAGATAGTTTTTTAATACGCGGGACACTTAGCAGTGTGGACAGAATGTTATATTTTTACCAAGTGTCACACTTAAGTGATTTAACTTCTGCAGGAAAGAAAAATTTAGTTGACCTTGAAGTAAAAAGCCTGTAAATGTCATAACCACTTGCTTGATGAAAGCAGCATTTTTATTTTTAGCTTATTTACTTTTTGAAAGAAGAAACAAAAAAGGGATTTATACATGGAATCTGTTTAATACTTTGCATTAAACAAGGTGACATAATTTAAAAAGTATTGTTTCTTTTGGGTTCAGTGGTAGATTGTATTTACTCCAGGGTAAGTATTAACACACATCAGTAGAAATAACTGATGTTGTGACTCCAGTTGTTACTGAAGAGAAAAAAAAATAATAGCTGTAAGCCAAATGGCTGCAGCTGATACTGAAAAGACTTAAAACTGTATGGCAGATCTGTGAGTTTGTACTTTGTAGATTAATAACATCTACATTATTAGTGCAAGTCTGAAGTTACAAGAAACCAACTGCTTTCCAGGGATACAAGTACTCTACGGAGAACCCATTGATTTTCAAAAATAAAAAAATTGACATAATTTCATTTTATTTATTTGGGATTGACCACTACTCTCACAGCTGTTATTAGCACTGTAGAGTTATCTGTTAAAACTGGTATTATGTAATTGGAACTTCTGGTATTTCCTTACCTTTCTCCTCAGTTCTTAAGTGCACGGTATCTGTTTAGCTGTTCTCGCTCTGTTTCTTTCTGGTGCTCATTTACAAGGCAAAGAAAAAAAATCTCTTCCTTGTCTTAGACCAGAAGGCAAAGGTGCATGCATTTGAATCTTTATTTTCCAATGACAAATTCTTCATTTTCCAGGAAAAGTGTGTTTTTAAAATTAAAACCAGCTAATTCCTGTAAAAATGGGTAATCAATACTGTAAGGGATACCAATGATGTTTATTAAAGCATACTTTCCTTAAAAAAAGAAAGACTGAGTAATTTTTGTCTGGTATACAGTATTCTTTTTGCTCTTTTCTCTTGAAGAAATAAAACCAGCAGATAATGTATTCCTTTAACATGAGCTAAATTTAAAAGTAGGTTTTTTAATATTTGCCACCATATTAATTATTACTTGCTTAAAGCACCATTAGCAGAGGGATTCTGAGTTAATAAACACATCATAGGATTAGTATATAAAACACAATATACTTTCCCAAGACAATGATTACCAGCATAAGACCACATTAACAGCACTTAATGTTCATTCCTTAAATGTCCTTGCTTTTCATCTCTTGGAAATAGTATCAAAATATTGCAGCAAGTAAACACGGAAATGTATTGGAGTGATTTGTGTTACAGGAGAGGTAACTAACGCCTTGTTTGAGCTTTGTTTCTGTATTATATCACTCTCTTCATAGCACAGCAGCTTCACAACAGCCAGAATAGGGATTTTAATACTGAATATTAAGCTTCTTTAACATAACTCCAGTGATACACATTAAAAAAAAGTTATTTCTTCATCACAGTCTATTAGCTGGAAGATTTGGAAAATAACTTTAGTGTGCTGGTAGTTCTTTATACTGTAGTATTTTCACATTCAAGAATCGCTTTGGATGAGATTTATGGAGTTTTAACCTTTTAAGACATTTCTGCTTTGCTCCAAGGGTGCTTCAGGTTTTTATGAGCTACTTTGATTTCATCAGTATGAGCAAGATACATCTCTATAAATTACTACTGATTCACTGGAGCATATTTCTTTGCATCAGAGCTGAGAGCTCTGCCAGCACCATCCAATGGATAGTGGGTCAGTCTGGAGTTACCTACCACAGTCTGGGCTGCCCACCCAGTCAGGCACCTTTCTGCCTCTCCACTGGAGCACCTGCACACCTGCAAACTGAGCCATGCCCCATTCAGCCCATGCAAGAACAGCTCTATTGTTGCATTTTCTGAGGAAAAATTATTCCAGTTCCACTTCTGAATTAAAAGCAAGGCTGTTATTACTCAAGGGATGTTAGGCCTCACTGCTTTTTTGAGAAAACAAATTTGCTGCAACTTTATCTGTAATTTAGTACCACTTGGGTGCAAATAGAGGCTGCATTGTATAGAATACAAGGCAGAAAGTAAGTGTTTGTTAAAGCTATAAAATGGCTGGGTAACCATTGTATATCTAAAAGCAGCCACATCAAAGCCGTAAAAAGAAAAAAAAAAAGAAAAAACCCAAAAAAAAAAACAAATGCCCCAACAAAAAACAAAAAACAAAAAAAAACCCCAAAAAAAACCAAAACAAAAAAACCAAACTAAAAAAATAAACAAACTGAACAAATGACAAAACAACACAACCTCCCCAAAACAAACAAACAAACCACACACATAAAAAAACCCCAAAACCAACAACCAAACCCCAAGGAAATACATTCATTATAGCTTCACTATTAACCATCTATTTTGAACCTGCTTCAAACATAGTATTAAAGAAGTAAAGCTTTCTGTCTACGTGGAGAATATAGCAAAATTGCGCATTTCCCAGAAGTTAAGGTTCATTTGCCTTGACCAACACCATACTCAGAGAATAGTCATGCTAAATGTTAACTCAGCTCTTTTCCTGCAAGTTTTTGGTTCGGTTTAGTTCTCTTTTCTTACAGTAAATGTAGCAGAGCTATGCTGTTCTCAAGTGCCACTTTCTTGAAGAATATGATGTCAAAATGCTTAAATATACTTTCCCTTGTGTTGGTCGATTCTTGAATGTCAGCATTTCATAGGAAGAAATAATACTGCTTAAAACCTCAGTCCTGTATGCATAGCCATATTAAATGATGCTGTAGAGGCCAATCCAAATCAGTCAAGTATTTTGTTCCATCGAAGTTCATTTTTACAACCGTGTGCTTGTTCACTGCTTTACATCTCTATTAGGCAGCAAATGTGCTCACTCTCTCTTTTCCTTTTTATTTTTTCTTTTTCTTTCCTTTTTTTTTTCTTTTTCTTTTTTTTTTAATAATAATATGAAAAAACTTCAGTTCGATTTGTAGGAGTTTGATCTTGCTGATTAGCAAAGTTAAAATTAAGAACTTAATGTGGTTTCTAATCATCTGGCAGCTGTCATTAATGAGTGACAATGCAGCTAATCCCCCCTTCCTCCCCACCCCAACACACAAGCCTACTCCTCCTTTCTCCCCAAAGCAGCGGCAGCCACCTCCGAGCACACTCTCGGCTGAAGCTGGGAGCAGGGAGTATGTATCTGACCTGGGATCTGAACCTGGGAAACTCTGGTTAGTATGCTTCATTGTCTCTGGATCACTGCGCTCACCCTTCTGCTCCTTTACTTACAATGTCTAATATGCCTGATTTGAATTAAATTATTTTAATTAAATCATTCCACTGTTTCTCGCAGTGCAAGACATTTAAGAGCTGTAGCTGGCAGAGTTATAAATCAGGTGTCCCCTCCCTCGATTGGGCCAAAGTTAGTAAGCCAAAGATGGGTGTGGATTCTGGCATAGGCAGAGCAAAAAGTATATGTGAAAAGAGAGTCAGCACTTAAACTGGAACTGAGAAATACAGCAGTTACTTTCATAAATGTCAGAAGCATTCCTGCTGGTATTTTTCTCTCACCATTGTGCCACAAGCAATGGGTTCACTGTTTGCAGGGAAGGCAAAAGGCTGAGAAGGGGATTTGTGGTTTCTGGATGAAAATAAAGTTCATCTTGGTTTATCTCTGATTTGAGCAGGCCTGTCATTTTGCCAGTCAGAGAGTGTAACGAATGCTCGGCTACATCACCAGACAGAGTTTTTCATAGATAACTCCTCAACAACTGATGACATTGCACTGTGGTATTCTGAGGCTTGTATTTATTTTATTTGCTGCAGACATCCGTTCTTTCTCACATTCTTTCTATTAAAAATAAAAAAATTCGTCTCCCCCAAGACGCAGTGAAGAAAGTAAACCCAAAACCCCGAAGAATTTCTATTGTAGGAGAAGTGTTTTAAAACAGGGGATAACTGTGCTCTAAAATGTGATTACTGACAAATTAAATTCTGTTGCCTACCTGGCAATGGCAAATACTGCACTTCTCTGAGACCACGTTATGATCTGGCTGGTAGAACCAGCAACCCTGATACCTCTGAAATACAGGACTATCTGCTTGCTCTGTGATGTATCTCATTTCTGCTGACTTTTCATTTATGGAACTGATAGTCAAATATGAAATGACAGATTATTTCTGGATCACTTTCAGTATTGACCTGTATGATGGGCTGCATTTTTTTTAAGTTAATCAAGTTTAGAAATCATTTTAAGTTTCCCAACACAAAAGAAGGAAGCGATACTGGATTTGCAAACAAAAGCTTTGTTGGTTTATGACAAGTAATCCATCTTTTTGCATTAGTGTAGCATTCTATCCCAGATAGTTTTTCGTAATTGGTAACTTGTGAGTCATATATGTTATCTATTCTTTTATGGGTTTCTAAATAGTGAATGATGTCAAAGGTCACCAAGCATTCATAAAGGAAATTTTTTTATTTTACTTTTTCAGTTTTGATCAGTGTTCTGAAGAACTCTGTAAACATTTGAGGGAAAAGTACAAAAAAAATATAACAGCCCTCTTCCTGGAAGGAACTTCTTGCAAATTCTGTTACAGTGATTCAAAGAATAAGTTAATTTTAGGACATACATGAAGTACTACAGCAGAGTGAAAATGTTTAGTTAAGTCAGTTACGATTTATCTAGTCAAGATTAGGTTTTAAAAGTCAGAAATGCTTGTATTGCATATACATGCAGCAAAATTAAGAATATTTGCATGTGACTTGATCATTTTGAATTCTTCCCTATCAGAAATATTCTTGCAGTAATCCACAAGCCATTGTTTTCCTTTCGTCATGAAACTAGGAGTGTTTATAGACATCTGCTATTCCCACTCTTTGTAAGAATTTAATATTGGCTACGGGTTAAGAAAATCTGACAAGGGAGAAAAAATATCTTTGCATCTAAAATAATAGATGGCACCAAAATGGCCTTACATTTGGATGCAATAGTTTGTCACAGGCAAGTTATTAATAGAAGGATTTGGGCATATCATTTAAAATTTAGTTATCATAATGAGAAATCTAGTAGGAACTTTTGTCTTTACTGCTATTTCTCCAGCTACCCATGAACATTACCACTAACTGCTCACGGACTTTCTGATTAAAAATTGGGAGAACAGAATAATACATTAATAAATTCAATTAGCGGCAAAGACAACTTGAGTTAATTTACAGACAACTATATAGGAGGCATTAAGTATTTTAAAATGAGTTAAATATTAATTTCACAGTAATATTGTTATGAACATGCTGCCACAGCTTGTGTGGTTCTCTCTTCAACAGTCATTTAAATGTACTCTGAAGAGTTTAATTAAAATGAGATATTTCTATTAAAAATTTATTCAGGATTATCTTAATAAATAAAATAGAACTGAGATTATTTAATGATGATGTAATTATATTATATGTGAAATAATGTATATGTAGAATTACAATAATGTAAATTTTTTTTAACTCAATTTCTAAAAATAAGAACAGGAATAGCTGATAGGTTTTGATCAGACCATTCTTGAAATTTCATCTGAAAATCAGGAATAACTGGATATTTTGCATAATAATTTGAATCTAAAATCAGTAACAGTATGAATAGGCTCTTCTCCTTAAGAGAGATTTTAGCACCTTAAGAATAAAGCTAAAGATATGTATTGTTGCTGAACACTCTATATGTCGTTCTATGGCATACATCAGTACCATTGGTTCTTCTTTGAGGTTATTTTTTATTTATTTTTAAGCTTATGTTTTGGTTTCTTTGGAATAGTGTTTTTAGACAAGATGGAATTAGCTGCTAATGTATCCTAATTGTTTCAGAAAAGTGCTTTAATCTAGATTATCTGTTCATCTGAGACAGTAAACTGAGGCACTTTTTCAGCTCATCAGACAATTGACTCTGAATGTCACAATTATTTGATGCAAATAAAAATTTATATGGACATTTACTCCCTAAAAGGAATTCAGAATTTGGACAAATGGACAGAAAAGAAAATTTAATTTTAAAATTAGATTCTTCTTTCAGAGCATGGTAGGCATTCTAAAATTTATGTAATTATACTTGTGACAGGGTGCTGTCTTTTAGTCACTATAGATATGAAAAATACAGCCTTTAAATACAGAACTGCTGAATTATATATTTGAAAGGAAAAATATTCTCAATTATTACTCTATTATATAATAAAAAAATGCATTTAATAATATTTATCTTTTTATTTTCTATTTTTATACTACTTTTGAAACTGTCCCCCCCTCAAAAATGGAAAAGAAGAAAGGATGTCAGAATTTTTTTGAAAGGCAGAACGTATTAGTTTTCAATTGCACTGCTTGCCTTGGTCTTAGCTGAAGGTAAATGCAGGCGAACATTGCTGCAACTGCTGTTATCATTATGTGTTGGATGTGTACTGCAGTGGCACTAACACTGTGGTGGTGGGTCCACCTTTGTCCCTGAAAGTTAACAAACAGAGCCTGTGCTTTTAAATTCATATCATTAAGTTCATTCAAATCAGTAGGAATATCCCCAATAGTAAATCTACACATATTCATAAATATTTGCCATATCTGATCTCGTTGGGTACAAATGTGTAAAAGAAGCAGAGGAACAGAAGGCATGCTCTTAGATTAAAGCACTTTCCCAAGCATTTTTCATTATCTCAAAAATACTTGAAATGCTGTTGTTTTTAGGCAAGTGATTCTCAGTACAGTTACACTGTACTGAATAAAACATACAAGAGGTATAGGATAGATACATATTCAATAGCTTACAAATACTTCCTGTCTGGCACTTAACTGTGTTTGTAAGACCAAACATTAATTTTGATCTTCAGATGTGATCTTTTGAGAGTTGTGGCCAAGTTTATTTTTCAATAAAAATACACCTGAAATAAGTGTATCAGAAGAGCATACAACTTATTTAATGTTTGTTCATTTAAAAAAGAAAGTTAGCTTCATTTTTTTATGGTACTGCAATTGATTTAAATAAAGAGACCCAGAAAAATACAGACACTATTGTAATATTTAGACTTAAATTGGGTTAACTGAAAATCTTTGATATTATGGATTTTAAAAAGTTTGGTAAAACATGTATTCTTTAGCCTGAAATTAAGAGGTATTTAGTTTAGTGGTAATGCTAGTTCTATTCTATTTCCTCATAAAATGGGATCCTTTTTCCTGAGTTTCCCTGCATGTCATTCTCTTCTCAAGCCTGTAGGTAGCACCTTTGCATCACACAAAAATCATTGCCTTTCCTGAGAGACAATTACTATTTAGGTGGGGAAGTCTTTACTTGCAGACCTCTAAATGTAGCTAAGTACTATTTGCATAATTTCCAGACTTTGATGACAATATGTGATCCTAAAACACCAGATCACTCTCATGAGGACCTCAGAGGTACAATGTTCTCTCTTATTTATTTGTTTTAATTTGCTGTCCATCAGATATTAATAAATGAGCATAATTCTGCATTTCTATTTCACATTTTCTTTTCTGTTCTGCAAATTACATGACACTAGTGGTCTTTTTTATCTACTGAGTAAGATAAACTCTATGAATTAACCAAACTCTGTTCATCCTTCTCCCTCTGGGCTTGATCCATCACTTGTAACAGTCAGCAACTAACCTTAGAGGTGCTGGCTACTGACTTGATGGTCAGGGAGTTTCACCAAAACCACTGCAATGCAGGATCAGGCTATCCCACAAGAATGCCAACCTTGCTGTCAGTGCTGGGGAGGTAACTTGTTACCAATGCTGCTATTGCTCGCTTCTTCAACTTCAATATGCAGTATCAAAATAATGCAACATAAGCATTATTTTTAAATCTGAGGCTGTTCTGCAAAAAAATCCTTGCAGTTTAACATATTTCTTTTTTTTTCCCTCTCAAGTATATGCTTCATAATATCACTGCTTCCATTTCTAGAACCTAGTGATAGCGTATGATCTCTTAAAATGACAGTTTGTTTTCCTCTGGTGTTGCTCTTTTGTCACATAACACAGAATGTCTCTAGGTTTATTATTTTTTTCCTAAGAGGTCATAACAAAGAAGGTCTGGTTATCTATCACCCTTACCCATGGTCACAAGTGTGCTGAATAAAACTGCCGACATTTATTTGATTCTACTGAGATTGTGCTTAATTTTAGTGAGAGTCGGTAAATAGGGTTTAAAAAGAAAAAAAATCACACAAAGCTCTTATTAAGGTACAAGTTAATGATTTTGTCTGTGTGCTGGACTGGGATGTTTGAGAAGGGAATATTGAATGTCTGAGAGAGCATCCCATGACCAAGATCATTTTTAATTGTCTGAATTGTCTGAATGCTTGGTTGTGTATTAGAAGAAGCAAAGTGTGATGCAGGTGGGAGGGAACTAACCTTTGACACACTGTAGCAGCAGAAAAACATCAGGACTATCAGCATGGGAGTTTCCAGACTTTCCCTTTCTCACTAGAATAGAAGGCATTTTTGTTGCTGATGAGAGAAGCACAGATTGAATTCCAACATGCACTGAGCCACTCTTTGTCTGGGTTGGGTTTTGTTTTGTTTTGTAAAATGCAAACCTTTTCATCTTTCAAATTGTTACAGGAATCCATCCAAGCAAACATTAAAAAAACAAAAATACAAAAACAAAAACCAAAAAACAAAACAAACCAAACCAAACAAACAAACAAAAACAAAAAAAAAACAAAAAAA
>VXBB01007134.1:0-32198 GCA_013399915.1 Illadopsis cleaveri | reverse complement strand
AGGACACACATTGGAGGAGTTTGTGGAGGACTGTCTCCTGAGGGAAGGACCCCATGCTGGAGGAGGGGAAAGACTCTTCTCCCAGAGCAGCGGCAGAACCTGTGATGAACTGGCTGCAATCTCCATTGCTCATCTTCCTGCACTGCTAAAGGAGAGGAGGTGGAGCTTGGGAGGAGGGAGGGGTGAGGAAAGGTGTTTTTAAGATTTATTCTACTTCGCATTATCCTACTTTGATTTTGTTAGTAATAAATTATATTAATATCTCCACACTGAGTCTGTTTTGCCTGTGATGATGTTCGGTCAGTAATCTCTCCCAGGCCTTGTTTCAAACATGAACCCTTTTGTTATATTTTCTCTCCCCTGTCCAGTTGCAGAGGGAGTGATAGAGCGGCTTCAGTGGGTGCCTGGCATCCAGCCAGGGTCAACACAGTACAGGGTGTTGGACTGCAGTTCTTTACAAATTGCTGCAGTGTGGATCTCTTCCAGGAGGTACAGTTCTTCAGGCACAGACTGCTCCAGCATGCTTCTCTTTCCTGGGTATCAAAGTGCCAGCATGTGAGGTCCTTCATGGTGGATATTTACTCCACAGTTGGCTGCAGGGGAATTTCTGTTCATACATAGATACTGTATATGCTGTATATATACTTTTATATATATACATATTCTCGCTCTTCTCTCCAACTGTAGCGGTGCAGTTTTCTTCATGTTCTCTAAGTCTATCACCCCAGATATGCTGCCACCATCACTCACGGGCTCAGCCTTGGCCAGCGGTGAGTCCTTCCTGGAGCCAGCTGCCATTGACTCAGACACAAGTGAAACTTCTGGCAGCATCTCACAGAAGCCACAACTGCAGCCCCCCCACTACCAAAACCTTGCCACACAAAAGCAGTACAATGTGTCCATCTGGCTGCCATCTTCTATAGATTTTTCTTTTTCCCCAGGTGCCTTGATGCTCTGTCCTGAAGCACCAAGAACAGCAAATGATCCCAAGGTGGGGGAGATCTACATGCAGAAGCTGCTAAGTAGAAAATCCCATCTATTTTTATTCTCCTCTCCAGGAAAAGAAAAGGAATAGGGATCCTGATTTGAAGCTAGAACCTGTTTGGGAAGGAAGGATAATGTTGTTAAGACTGAGTGAGAATCAGTGAGAAGGCTAACAATGCAGATATCCTTGTTGGAGTCTTACAGACCAGCCAACCAGGATGGAGAGGCAGGTGAACTATTCACTAAGCAGCTGACTGGTAATTCACAATTGCCAGCCATTTTCTTGTAGAAGACTTTAGCTTGCCAGGTATTTGCTGCAAACTCAACACAGCAGAAAGGAGACAGTCTGGGAGGCCCCTGGAGTATGTGGAAGAGAACTTTCTGTCACAGCTGGTAAGGGAGCCTGCCAGGTGTGGTGCCTGCTAGGTCTGCTGTTTATGAACGGAGAGGAACTGGTGAGAGATGCGGTGATCAGAATGCCCATAAAATGATCAGAGTTTTTGATTCTTAATGAAGTAAAGAATGGGGTTAACCAAACCCCTACCTTTGATTTCTGAAGGGCAGTATTGGGCCTGTTCCACAGAGAGTCCCTTAGGAAACAGTCCTTGATAATAAAAGGATCAGGAATGGTGGAATCTTAAAAGCACAGGAGCATGCTCTATGTGTTGAAAGACAGGCGATCAGGGAAGAATACTGGTCTGGCTTTTGCTGGAACTTGGGATAAAACAGTTTATGACCTTTGGAAGAAGGGGCAGGAAACTCAGGAAAAATGCAAGATATAGTTAGGATGTGTAGAGAAAAAATCAGAGGCAAAAGCTCAGCCAGAAATCAACCTGGCCACTGCTGTGAAAAAAAATAAAAGTGTTTTTTATAATACATGAACAACAAAGGGAGGTCCAAGGAAAATCTTCATCCTGTATTGAACATAGAGGGAAACTTTGTCACCAAGGATGACAGAAAGACTGAGGTACTTCATGCCTTCTTTGCATCAGTCTTTAACATAAAGACCTGTTATCCTCAGGACAGCCAGTCCCCTGGACTGATAGACAGGGACAGGGAGCAGAGCAGGAGAAAGTAGTGACATTCTGTAGTACTTAGACACTCACAAGTCTGTGGGGATGGATGGGATTCACCAAAGGGTATTGAGAGATCCGTCAGGAGAGCTTGCGAAGCCATTATCATCATTTATTATGAGTTCTGGTTAACTGGGGAGGTCCCCGACAGCTGGAGGTTGGCCAATGTAATGCCCACCTACAAGAAGGGTTGGAAGGAGAGTTCAGTGAACTAGAGGGCTGTCAACCTGACCTTGGTGTTTGGGAGGGTTATGGAACAGATATCTTGAGTGCCATCATGCATCACATATAGGACAACCACAGGATCAGGCCCAGCCTGCATGGGTTTAGGAAGGCCGGATCCTGCTTCATAAAGCTGATCTCCTTTTATGATGAGGTTACCTGCCTAGTGGATGATGAAAGACTGTGGATGTTGTCTGCCTTGGACTTCAGTAACCCAGCGCATTCTGCTGGGGAAGCTGTGTCCTAGGTGACCCAAAAATTGTGTATTTTGTATTTCGTCTACATTAGTCTGTTCTTACTGTCACTTTAAGACTCAGCAACCCAGAAAACCAAACTTGTGTGTTTTACACCAAGTTCACAGGAGAGGGAATGGGAGATCCCTTTAAAAAACAGAAACAGATGTGTGTGGAGCTCTTCTTCTATTGTCTTCTGGCTATCCGGGGGGGGGGTGGCATGGGGCCGATCTCTGAGTGGCAACCAAGAAGNCCGGGGGGGGGGGTGGCATGGGGCAGATCTCTGAGTGGCAACCAAGAAGCTACATTTTGCAATCCAAAACTTATCCAGAGTGAATTTTGCAACAACTTTCACTGCTGCAGCTCAGGACAGCCCTATTGTGCTGTGCCCTTTGGTGAGGTAGTTTTCTTTCGCTGTCCCTGAACTTTGCAGAATTTCACAATACCCTTCTCTCCAGCTTCTATGCCAGGCCAGGAGAGATCAGAGAGAGGCTGCACGAGTTCCAGCTGCTGACTGCAGCTGCTGTGCCGTGCTAGGAAGCTCAACCATCTCTCCACGAGTTCCAGCCCCAGAGGGTGATCAGCACTGCAAAAGCTGTAAAGTTTCTTTCAGTGTCCCAGCAGCACTGATTTGTTTTGAACCAAGAATAGTATCTTGGTTGTTGTTGTTTTCCTTTTTAGTAAGCTATTTTCACTTAGATCTTCCCACATTCATTTTTCCATATTGATGAAAGGGGAGTGGTTAAAACTAAAGGGGAGATAACTTACTTTTGAGTCTCTTTTCTATATATATGTATTNTGTTGTGTACTTGGATTTCAGCAGAGCCTTTGACACTGTCTCCCACAGCATTCTCATGGAGAAGCTGGCAGCCCTTGGCTTGACCAGGCCACTCTTCCCTGGGTTAAGAACTGGCTGGAGGCTGGGCCCAGAGCGTGGCGGTGAATGGTGCTGCAGTTGGTGGTCAGTCCTACTGGGATTCCCCAAGGCTCAGTACTGAGCCCGGTCCTGCTTAATGTCTTTATTGGTGGTGTGGATGTGGGGATTGAGTATACCCTCAGCAACTTTGCAGACAACACTAAGCTGGGCAGGAGTGTTGATCTGCTGGAGCGTAGGCAGGCTCTGCAGAGGGATCTGGACAGGCTGGGTCAAGGGGCTGAGGCCGGTGGTGTGAGGTTCAATAAGGCCAATGCTGGTTCCTGCACTTGGATCACGTCAACCCCAGGCAGTGCTACAGGCTGGGGGAGGAGTGACTGGAGAGTTATCAGGGAGAGAAGGACGTGGGGGTGCTGATTGACAGCTGGCTGAAGATGAGCCAGAGTGTGGCCAGGTGGCCAAGGCGGCCAGTGGCATCCTGGTCTTTATCAGGAATAGTGTAGCCAGCTGGACCAGGGCAGTGATTGTCCCCTGTGCAGCGGTGATGCCCCAGCTCAAGTCTTGTGTTCAGTTCTGGGCCCTCTACTTCAAGAAGGACATTGAGGTGTGGGAATGTGTGTCTGAGAAGGGCAACAGAGCTGGTGAAGGGTGTAGAGAGTAGGGTCATATGAGGAGCAGCTGAGGTTGTTTAGCCTGGAGAAAAGGAGGCTTGTGGGAGACCTTATCACTCTCTACAACTCCCTGAAAGAAGGGTGTAGTGAGATGGGGTTGGTCTATTCTCACAGTCAGTTAGTGACAGGACAAGAGCAAATGGCCTCAAGATGTGTCAGGGGAGGTTCAGCTGGATGTTAGGAAGAATTTCTTTACTGAAAGGATGGTCAGGTACTGGAACAGTCTGGCTAGTGAAGGGACAGAGTCACCATCCCTGGATGTATTCAAAACAGGCTGGACCTGACAGTGCTATGGTTTAGCTGACATGATGGTGTTTGGTCAAAAGTTAGACTGTTATCTTTGAGGAAATAAGGGAAGAACATTCGTCAGAGCTGATCAGAGGTCTGGTGAGAGTGAGCAGAAGGGTAGAGGAGGCTATACCTGCTGGAGACAGGTATACACTTTCCTAGAGAACAGGTAGTTGAACTCCTGAGTCTTGCAAAAGGCTTTCTTCAGCATCAGCAAAACATTTATTCCCCTCTCCAGATGCTGTTTTGAAGACATTGGCCAAGCAGTGCCATTTTGAGAGAGTTACCTCGAGTGGTAGACATGAGCTGCAGCTCTGAAGAGTCCAGGTCTGCTCACAAATCATCAATCTGCTTCAGTGTGACAGGTCAGTTCCACAGGACTTTACAGATTTATTAATCTGTGATAAATTACTCCTGCCTTCCTCTCCTTGGTGTCAGCCAAAGCTCAGGTGAAAGGAAGGTAATGGGGAACTGGGGAAGGAGGAGTGACATTGAAAAGATAGACTGCTAGAACCACAGGTCTGCTCTATCTTTAATAAAAAATACAAGGTTAGTAATTATACTGTACATACCTCATCCACTCTGACTATGAGAATCATAAGATCAAGCCTCCATCTTGAATTTTAAATGTCATTGTTATTTAGGCTTGCCAGAAACACAACAATGAGTAAAGAGGTTTTTCACATGTGCATAAATCAATGAAGTGTTACTGATTCAGGGTTTGAGCAAGAAATTTTACTCCTTGCCCTAAGAACAGTTTCTTGTTGCATTTCAAAGACCTTTTATGATTAATGAATGCATTAAAATGTGTATAAAATTGAAAAAAACAACATGTAAGTTGTAGACAATTTAATAATGAGCCTTTCTGCAATAAAATATTTGGCTGTTTTGGTTTGACTGAAAGATTTTGAGACTCAAATAGAATGTTAAAATACAGAAGCCATATATGTATAATTCCAGGTCTTGGGTCCTGCTCATTTAAATTTATGAAATATCTGTTTCCAGAGTTTGGTCATTTAGAGGAGAACGCTCTGCTTCCTGCCATATGTAGCAAATTTAAACACACATACAAAATCTGTACTTGTTTTAACACTGGTGATCTCATTGCTATGTTATTATGTACGCAAAAAAACGACCCCCACGACCCAAAAAAACCACCACCAACGCAAACAAACAAAAAAACCCCAACAGCAACGACAACAAAAACCCAAACAAACAAGTTGAGAATGTAGCACTGGCCATTAATTATGATACACTTATCTGTAGGTAGCAGCAAAATACTCTGCATTTCCCTATTCACATTTTAAAGATGTGAATTGAAGTAAGCATCTATAAAATGTACTGCTCTTCCCTGGTTAGTAAATGTTATTGATGATGGTCCTGGCTCAATAAATGCTTTTTAGAGCTGTGGAATATTTCCATGATAAAGTATGGCTAAATATGTTGGAGTGACAATTATCTAAATAAATGAAATGTAATTCTGCTGAAACAACAAACTACTGAAAAGTGAGGTAGATTCTATAAAACATCATATATTTGGAGTCTACAACACTACTTCCTGCAAATATGGAGAGGAATACAGCTTGGGTTCTAGCATTTGCTGAATGGAAAGATAAACTATAAAAACAATAGGAAAGTTGCCAGGACACAAGTCTCTTTGCTAAATATGATTTAATGTAGTTTGTGAAAATACGGCTATAATTAAATTTATTGCAGAAAAACAACTGGTGCTTTCAATAGCATGAAAGTATACTTCTCCCTGCGGAAACATTACCTCAATGAAAGCAGGAGATAACAGTTCTCCACCTAGGATCATAAGAAATAAAATATTTTTTGTTGTTGAATTTATTTGTTTTGAAAAATTATATTGCATGTTATAGATTAAAAAAATTATATCTCAATATATCTTACAAGAGTGAATATTAAAATCAGGTTTAAAGATACAAAAAACTGTTTGCAGGCTGTTAAATTACTCTTCCTGTGTTTTGGGTAGGGGGTGCCCTATTCAGGTTACTGCTGCCCGCCCACAGAACTTGGTGTTACTTAAAAGTATGTGATTCAAAAATGTGAACTTCTTAATGTTGTTCACCTTTACTTCTCTTTCAGCCTTTACCACTCTTGTCTTTTTCCAGTATCTTATATGAATGGTTACTTAATTTTAACCAAAATGTAACAGGGCTTTCTGTAGTTCTTAACAAAAATAATTCAGTTTTGTTTGGTAAATCTACTTCTGATACTCCTTTTTTTTTTTTTTTAACAAAGCACCTCTGTTTTTTCCAAGATGTCAGTTTCATGCTTGCCCTCATTAAACAGATCAGTTATGCAGATATTGAGAGAAACTTTTTAGAAGACTGAAGTGCATCAGACATTGTAAGGTGTGAAAAGTGTATTTGTTAACCAGGTATCTCCATTTCTTGTACAACTCCCAACAGTTCAGGATGTTGCTTTGCAAGAAAGGTTGTATGAGTCTGATGAGATTTCTCAAAAGCACCTGAGTGGAGCTTTGCAAACCAGAGAAGTTTAGCAAAGGCACAAAGAAGTCAACCCAACCAAAGACTGAGTGGTGATACACTAGTAAATATGCTAGTTATGTTATAAATAACATTTGTTTAATAATTCATAACTGATTCTACCAAACTGTGAAGTGATTGTTAATAGACATCCTCCCACTCCTTTGTGCTGTGTTTTACCATAAAAAGAGACAAAAATATACAGGATATGTACATATTCATGGACTGCATTCTAATTTCTGCATTCTCTTTATCTCACTGAAATATCTGGCGTTTAGCACTGTTTTTGCTGATGGCAGAAGTCATTGTGTTCTTTATTGTGCAATTTGGTAACTTTTACATAGAAGCATGTGAATACACTTTAGCTTTCTCGGGACCTGCTCTAGTCTACTGGAAAAAAATTGCCAGCTAAAAATGAGCTTGGAGAGTTTTGTTCTGCATTTTGTTTAAAGAAAGCATTGCAGAATATTATTACAGCTATCCTACTAGAGAACAAAAAATACTTGCTTGTCTCAGTGACATCAGCCTGGGGACAGACTTGCAAGTACAGGATTTGGGTTGTTCAAACACCTGGAGCTGCTTCACTCTGTGATCTAAACTGTTATTTTCTGCTAACTTCTCGTTTCTGCAACCTACCATCATACTCTGCACAGGGAAATTTAAAGACTTGGTAAATACTGAAGAAAAACACATAGCCTGCATGCTAACATGTAGATATCTCTGGCATCAAAGTTATTTCAAACAGATCGTTGAGGGTGGAAGACTACAGGATGTTCATAGGGAAAGAGTAAAAGACTGTAAATAGACTAGAAGGAATTGGTAACGTCAGCCCTGGATTAATATTAGAGTTGTGAATAGGAACAGGCATGCATAGCTGTAGATGCTACACATACATCTGCAAACTCTGAGAACTGAAGCTTTGGGGGGAAAGTCTTGAGATCAGTGAAGGAGATTTTTTTTTCAATTACAAGATAGACTGGGAGATGAAGTTACAAGGAACAGCAAGCTAGCTGAAATTAATTACTGAAATGAATTTATAAATTAAAATTTATTTACAAATAAGTACATTAAAAGGTAGAAAAACATTTTCCTACACTGTGTGAACAAATTTCAGGTTATGTACTTAAGAGCTGGTCAGTGATAGAGGAACAAATCCTAGTCTTTTTATTTATTTGCTGTTATACAGTTACACTCAACCAATACTCCAGACATCACAGAACAACATAATCAAGCTGGTCCTAAGTTGTGAGTATAAAAATCAGCCTGGAGAGCTCACTAACGTTGACTGATGGTCTTGAAAAGTTGAAATAATTTAATAATTAGACCTACTTGGAGAGAGTTTCTTCAACATAATAAGGGCATTACAGTTCCAGTCTGTGAAATGAGACTTTAGAATAGCTTATGGAAGTGTCTCTCCATAGAGAAGCCAGTGATTCTCTTTGTTCCAGACATACTGGAAGTTATCAAACCAAAACCCAGTATTTTTGCATTTTACTGCTGGAAATCACAGTCTGCTTTTACACCTTTAGCCACGTGGTTTCAGTCTTCATTCATACAGTTTGAATTTTATTGCTGTCACTTTCACTCTGACAGTTGGTAAAGTGTTGGTTTTCCTACAACTAAAGGACTTACTTTATTAAAAGTTGTGCTTCCTAATATCCTCTCCTACAATATTTTGGTGGTGGTTATTTGTGAATGAATAGTGAGGAGGGCTTATTTTGGTTTTCTGACATACCAGTGAATATGGGCACAGTTTAAGCATTTGTGAGGTTTATGTCATTCACATTCACCATTTTTAAAGTAAGCGACTTACTTTTCATTAAAAAACATATTTACTACTTTTCTTTGGAAAAAGTAAGTTGGAAAGTTTTGTATTTATCAGTATTGGGTAATGGTGACTATTTCTACCCTATTAAATATTTTATAGTGTTTTCTTAAAATGCTAAATGATTTTCCTTCATCTGCAAAAACAGATAGAAAATAAGGGAGGGAGTAAGAAAGGAAGGGGCAATGATAACATTTTGTTCCTGGATTGTCTGAAGAAATTACATTTTTCAAATTGAACTGCAAGACATAGATGACAGAAAATTGATGCCCAGGTAAAGTGATAATGCCTACAAAATGAAGGAAGATGTGAATATGTAGATCCCTGGTTGCATGAGATCTTTTTCAGCACAACACAATTTAAAAATTGTACAGAGCTCTTAAGATCACCAATGCATTTTGCATAAATAGCTGTAGTTATCTAGCATGATCCATGTTGAGATTTTACACTTCTCACAAAGTCAATACTTCAGATTTTTCTTCTGAAGTGATTCTTTCTCTCTCACTGGAGATAATTAGGATCTGTTTGGACACAATTCTGTTCTCTAGGATGACCCTGCTTGAGCAGGCAGGTTGGACCAGATGATGCAGTGTGGTCCCATCCAGACTTAACTATCCTGTGATTCTCTGAAAATCAATCTGGGCACATTAAAAGCACTTTTTTACTAGGAAAATTATATGTAGAGCAGGTTTTAGGTAATGTCACTTTGACAAAGACATGGGCCATTCAGTGAACAGTTGGGTATTGTTCAGAAAATGTGGTATTAAGGTGGGATGAAGGTTCAGTGACCCTAGTAGCCCCATTCTCAGACGTGCTTTTGATCTAATGTACCCTAGTTGGTCATTTTAACTTGATGCCAGGTGTCAGTGCTCACAGGAAAAGTACTGTCAATTTCTGATAGAGTGTCAGCATTTTAGCAGTCTGACAGAACAAATCCATCTCGAAATGGCCTGAGAATGGCAGGAGCTGCGTGTATGGGAATTACCTCAGTGAACTATATTTTGCCCTTTAATTTCATCCTGGATACTAACTACACAGATGTAATAATGCAGCTCAGACACTCTTAAGTGAAGGGGAAAAAAATGACTCAAGAGATACCACATTTTAAAAATATTTTTGGGTGGTGTCATTTTTATTTCCACCTAACTTTTGTCACTAGTTACAATAGCAACTGGTTACAGCAGTACAAATTTTATATCTGTAATCCATGTGCTGTTTAAAGTGGCACTGCATTCATGCTCTGAGGTTTGCATTCTTGAAGTTGTTGATATTTTCAAAGTAAAGATCATGGTACTTCTGGAAAATGATTTTTGAAACATCTGTTAGAAGTTGTAAGGAAAAAAGCAAATAATTAAATAAAAATGTTCAGGATTTTATATAGAACATTTTGTTGATGCTGACAATCTTGTAGAGGTGCAATGTACATTTTGGTGTGATTGGATAGCAGTATCAGCATAAAGGTTGTTCTGGCTGTAAGTGTGTTCCACAAACACATTGTTTGGGTGGTTTGATGCAGATCATGTGAGTCACATATAGTGGGCAAGTTGTCAGAATTGTTGCTTTAGTAATGAGCGGGTACACTCTACGTAGATAAAAAGAGTGAGATTAAATAGAACCTTTGGTTTGTTGTACAGATTAACAACATGAAAAACCTGTGACCAGAAATGACTTCCCTAGTAAATCCTTACGTTGCATTTTTTATTTCATATGCTGAAGTTAAAAATTAAAATTATTTCAGTTTGTTAACATCTTCAGAATGTATCATATTTTACTGTCTTTCACAATCCATCATTAATATTCATTGAGCTTAACATTAGCCTTTTCTTATTTTTTTTTCCTCATCTAAGGCCATAATTTAATCAAATTTTTTTTTTTTTTTTTGGTGTGTTCTTCTAGATACGGGACCCAAGTGCTCTAACGAGTGCTAATGTATGTCTTTCAATACATCAAAATACATCAAAAGCCCCATTGAGACTGGCATTAATTAATACCTCATCTGTTCTCTTAAGTTCTTGTTTTATTTGTCATGGACACATCTCTTTTTTCTCTTTCTACATTAAATAAATAGAAAGAATCCTAATAAATTTTGAATTGCAGTGAACTCAGTTCTTCTAATTCCAGCAAAGAGAGAGACGATTCAAACAATTCCATGTTTGTTTCTGAGATAAAGGAAAAGTTCTTAGAGAATCAAAAATACTAATTATTCTGCATTTCTCACACTCCCAAGACCTCAGGCATTTAAAAAAGGGAACCAACACTAATCCAAGGTTGAACTGAAAACCTCTCAAAATAAAGCAAGTGGGAATTATATTGGGTTTTGCATACACGTTGCATGTTTTTACTATTTTCAAGTAAATTTTTTTATGTGTACAGAAAAACAGAGTAACAGATAATGTGTTTCAAATGCAAATCTTTCATACTGCACTTCCTCCTAGCACTCAGGTAATTGGAACTAAAATTGAAAGGCAGATAAGAAAAACTGCTGGAGTATGCTTTAGAGTAGGTTTAGAAGGCATGTTTCTTCCAGACTTATCAGAATGAAAGCACTGCATTTGCAGTGGATTCCTGTAAGTGTTTACTAGTGTATTTGAGATCTGTGGCAGCTAAAAGAAATGCTTCCTTTCTGATTTTTTAATAAAAAGCATTGTACAAGATCAGAAGATCTGTGATTGCTAGAACTAACTGACTAGTTTCATAATGGAAGAAGCTATTATCTCTCCAAAGTACAATACAAAGTAGTTGCCAGTGTTTCATAGTATAAAACACCATGCAGGAGCCTTAAAACCTGCAGTACTTGGAACACAGTCTGTATCAAGCACACATATGGGTTCTCTCTCATTCTTTCTAATCTTGTGAGAATACATCAAGGGACAAAGCCTCAGGTAATAAAATTGTCCTTTTAAGATTAAATGGTAAATGGAAGATCCTGTGATTGGAGTGCAGTATTTGGAGCTGTAGACATTGTCTGTTTCTGATTGTGCCAAAATGCTGTGCAGCCAACTTTTATGTTTCCAGGGTAATCAAGAGATTGGTTATACATATAAGGCAAGGATATAGACAATATGTAAATGAGGCTGTAAAGATGTTCCGTGAAAATGATCAGGGAAAGCCACAATTTGAGAAGGCGACTGCAGCATTAATGTTGTGCTCTGTGTGAGACAATAGCAGTAGGGATGTCTCCCAACACATTACAGGTCATGGCTCTGGGTGCTACCAGTGCCAATATCTGGCCCACTGAAACCAGGCATTTCTGTGGAATGAACCATTTCCAGTTTTGTCATAAAGGTTTCAAACAGCAGTTCTTGCAGCCCTACTTCATCATGTCCTCTGGTCTCTCCTGTACCTGAGGATGAGGTCAGTGTCCCCTGTGTGGGATGATCCTTTTTTTTTTTTTTTACATGCTCTTCTCTACTAGCAGTCAAAACAGAAGCAAAAGGAAAAAAGGAGAAGAGTTAAGAAAAGCAGGGGTTAATGCTGTGAAATCTGTGAGTGCAAACAGGATTTTGTTAAAAATGAAAAGAGGTTGGGTGGAGGTAGATAAAAAGAAATCTGAAATAATTGTTCTGTAGAATATGGCCTTTCGACATAGGCAGAAATCTTTCTCTTCACTTCTGTCAGAAGATAGTCAAATAGAGAATCTTGTCTCTTAATTAGAAAGAAAAATACTCATCAAACACATCTCATCACTGGAAAGCTAATGATCCACAGCTGCTAGTCTGAAAGGGCAGGCTTTTTTTCTGAACAGTAGGAAATGTTAATAATTTTGGATGAGATTTCTTTTTAAAATATACTGTACTTTGCAAAAGAATAGGATATTCAGTATCCTAACTTAAATTTTTTTTTGAAGTGTTGTACACTAGGGGTAGTGTCATATATCTCTCTGAATGATCATTTAATGCATGTGTCTCTCACTAAGAGTATAAACTGATGTGATGTTGTAAATGGCCAGTTCATGCCTGTGACTCTGAAAACTTTGATCTCATGGAAGAGATTAAAAAAGCCTTTCCTTACATTCTTCTGTATAGGAAATGGCAGTTGTATTAAACTGTAACCTTTGAGACTCACATTCATCTCTTAAAATAGTTAGCTTGTTTCAGTAGTGATGAGCATCCCTTTTTTACACAGACAGCCATGATTTTCGTGGAAGATATCATGCCAGATACAGTCCACTAGATGCTTTACACTCATGGGCAATTCCCAGAAGTGTTCTTTTACACTTATTCAATAGCTTTTCTGGTTTGGCTTGAGTTTGGAACTTTTTGGCCTATACTTGCTTAATGGAATGTTGGTTTACTTCCCCACCTTTCATGAGGGTTTGTACATATCACTTCCTTCTTCTCTTTCACCTCAGCTATCAGGCTTTTGATCCATAAGAACCGAGTCCTGGAGTTTCCTTGCTGTTCTGCACCAGACTTCGGATTTGGTCATGTTAGAAGTTTTGTCTGATTCTGGAAATCTGCTTTTTTTTCTCTCATATGTATTTCGTGAGTGCATTTCTTGTCTGGGAAGAATAATGAGGCCATTTAGGTCGGAGGGCCATAACTGTGCTGGTCTCACGCAGCACACATCTCATTTGTGTTGCAATGTTTGTGTAGTGCCTGGCTGAGACAGTTGCCTGAAAGGAGGAGCTGGTTAAAATTCAGCCAGACTAGACAGAAATTAAGGTGGCAGGTCAGCAAAATCATCTTCAGGAGATGACAGGTGTAATATCCACACTTTTGAATGGCATGTCCATACAATTTGTAAAAAGGTAATACCTTAATATGTTTTACTGGCCCTCCGAGTCCAGTACTGTAAGGAATTAATGCCTTTGAAAGTCATTTGGTCTTTAGAAACTTCAAGTGAGAAGTGTTTGGATGAGGATTGATTGATTGATATTCTGGAGTGGAGAGTATGTGATGACCACATTCCTCAGACTCCAGTCAGGTCCATGTCTCCTGAGACTGTGTGTAGATTGTTGGCTTTTTTTCTCTGGGGCCAGGAAGTGTTTGAATAGTACTTGATTTTCTTAACCACTTTTTAACCAAAGTTCAGCTGGGGCTCTAAGAAAGGTTGTATGTGTTGCCTTTTCTCAGCAGGTAATCTCTAATATTTGGTTTTTTGATACTTAGGGCTGTTTGCTGGCTTCCAGGGCACCCTTCAGTGTGCATCCAATGACTTGCGGTGTTTCTGGAGTTAAAGCATGCAAGAATATTTTGCTTTTCTTTTGAGACACAAAATTTCTTGTAAGTTGGTTACGTCTGATTTACCACTCTCTCTTATAGACAGGAAGGTCACAGAACAGTTCTTGAATGCTGTGGGAGGTTTTAGCCTAGCTGGAGATGAAACAGCACACAGCCACCTGCTGAAACACCTCCTCTCTTCCCCCACATCCTGTGGAATGAGGAGGAGAATTGAAGTAAAGTTTCTATGTTGACATAAGAACAGTTTAATAATTGAAAGTAAAGTGAAATGCCAAAATAATATTAAATAAAAATAATGATGGTAATAAAAAGGGGGGAAAAAAAACCCTAACAAAACAATGCAATGCGGTTTCTCACCACCTACTGACCCTTGCCAGACCCCTCTTCCTGAACCCAGATCACCCACTCTTGTAGGTAAGTCCCCCCGGTTTATATCCTGGGCATGATGCTCTGTGGTGTGGAAATACCCCTTTGGTCCATTTGAGTCATCTGTCCCAGCTGTGCTCCCAGTTTATTTTGAATACCTTTCACTGGCAGAGCATGAGACAATTTGAAAAGAGGTCCTTGAATTTGGACCTAGCAAAAAAAACAAAACATCAGNCCTTGAATTTGGACCTAGCAAAAAAAACAAAACATCAGTGTGTTGTCAGCACCATTCTCATTCTGAATCAAACCAACTACTAGGCAGAAATTAGCTCTACCCTACCTGAAACCAGCACAGCTTCTAATGCATTACCATGTCTAACAGATTTCCTTTTAAACTAAACAACCTTTAAAATGCATTTTTCTTTCAAATGAAAAACTTTTAGAAGGACCAAAATCCTGGTTTTTGTCTCACACACAGTGCTTTTTCAGTTCTTTTGGTAATCATCATGTTTGTCTTGCAGTTTCATAGGCTTGCATATACACAGTTACTCCTAAGTTGGAGACAGACATGACAGGACTCACTGACGACCATGTGACAAACAGCTCAGTTTATTGTTTGGCATTCCCTTTTGTAGGGGGTTCAAAATTCCCATGTCTGGACACCTGATTGGTCGGGGTCTCAGCACCGCCCAGCTCCCAGGCCAATGATATGTCTGCATTCAAGATTGAATGGGATTGGCTGGGCCCCCCTGTTTGACTTCAAATCCATCCTATCATTGCTCACCCAGGGACACGCTTACTTCTTTTCTATATCGAAACTAGGCTAGCCAAATTGGGTTTCTTGTTTATGGCCAAATTTATCTGTCCAGCTACAGACCAGCTGTGCTGTGACACATAGTAAAGAGTGGTAGAAAGCACAGGGGTGAGGCAAATTAGCTGATCTTGAGAGAGATTACCTAAAATGTAGACTTATTTTTTTGCTTTCTACGTGGATGCTTGTATTTGATAAGAGCATTTTGTTTTAACTCCAAAAAAAAGCTACCAGAAGACTCCAAACAAAAAGCTAGCAGAAGACTATGTTTATCCAGCTGTGGTACATACTGTGATTTACTTTCATGATTGTTGTTGTATTTCACTGTTTTGTTGTTTGTTTAAGAAAACAAACCCAGGTTGTGGCTACAGCTGGCTTAAGTAAAAGGAGAGTTCATTGATAGGGAAAATTGGAGGTAAAAATGGTTTTAGTTTGACCCCAAGTCCAATTATTTTTACTTCTTTCCTGTAAACCATTAATTTTGTAGCAGCATCGGTAGGGAACAATGTCTAGACAGTGGTGCATAGAGCTGGCAGTGGGGATGGGTTTCTCCAGCAGTATGATCACCAAGTTGATCCCATGCTGAAGAGCAGCCCCAGTTATTTAGGCACACATCTCTTGGAGATGTAACCCAACTAGGCTTCTGGCAGCCCCTGGTCAGAGAGCACTTGAGCTGTTTTGAGCTAACACTGCAATAAACCAATGTTTTCAGACTGGCAGACTTAGGTGCCTTCTCAGAATTCTTTTTAAACCCATTTTTGTTGAGTCTGTGGTCAGTTCTATTTTACTATACTTTCATTAAGATAATCATATGATTTTAGCTTTTGCTGTGATTTTTTTGCTAGTTTTCCATGCAAAAGATTTCTAAATGTTACTTCTGCTTGTTTGTATGACATTAGTACAAAATGACCATGTTCTTTTTTCTAAATAACAAATAAATCTTTAATCAACTCTTGTTCCACCTTTACACTTCTACAGGGTTGTTTCAAAGCTAAAACCAGATTCAGTAACATATTGAGGCCTTCTTTAATTTAATCACATCCCTGTGACCTACAAGAAAAATGGATGTGTAGTGATATAACAAGGGATAATGGCTTTAAACTAAAAGAGAGGTTTAAATTATATATTAGGAACAAATTTGGTTTTGTTGAAGGTGTTGGCACTGGAACAGGTTGCCCAGAGAAGTTGTAAATGCCCCATCCCTGGAAGTGTTCAAGGCCAGGTTGGATGAGGCTCTGAGCAGTCTGGTCTAGTGAAAGATGTCCCTGCTTGTGTTGAGGGGAGTGGATCTAGGTGGCCTTTAAGGTGCCTTCCAACCTAAGCAATTCTATAATTCATGAAAGCAGCTAACATTTCTTAAAATGTAATGTTATTTTTATGCTCTTTTGCATTATTCAAAAACTCATTATTTTAGGAGAGAATTGAACAATTAATATTCCTCTTAGGTGATAGCACATCAATTTTTGTTTTCCAGGAATTAAGGTAGGAAGGATTGGGAAGTGTAGCAGTTGTATCAGGCAGGTAAGTGTGAGTCAGCAAAGTAGTTGGACAGCATTCCTGTCTAAGGAGAGGTGGATTTCTTTAGAATTGTTTTAATTTATTGGTCTTTACTCTGCACAAGAGTTTAATATAATGCTGATTTCAATCACTTTTTTTCCTGCTCTGTCTTGTAGCTTTTTCTTTTTGTGGTCTGGAACTTTGAGCTCTACATGATACCACTGGCTTTGTTGTTGCTGCTGGCATGGAACTACTTCTTGATCATATCAGGAAAAGATAACAGGCAACATAACACAGTAAGTCTTCTCTACTTCAAGGGCATGCATGTCCTTTTCTTTTTTTAACTAGGTAAAATTTTTAAACTGGGTTTATATATGATATCTTTTTAAAAATGTCTCTCTTCACAATGTTCGATGGACAATTTTCCCACCTGTAATTTGATTTTATTCTGGCTGTCCTATAAGTGTGTCTGGTTTTCTTGAAATGTCATGTAAAAATACAATAGAACATGCACTATCTATAGAATCTGTTTTGTGTGGGAGCAGAGAGACTTATTGTTGAGGAATTAGCAAATTCTTTAAAAATTATTTTATATGGCTAAGTTCTTATGTTGCATTTTTATTTCACATGTTGAGATTAAAGATTAAAATTATTCCAGTTTGTTAACAGTTTCAGAATGTATCACATTTTACTGTATTTCACGATTCATCAATAATACTCATTGTGCTTAATATTAGCCTTTTCTTATTTTCTTCTCATTTAATGCTATCATTTAATTAAATACATTAGTAGTTGTGATATAATGTAGCAAACATTTACTAATAACTGGCATTTATTAATAACAATAAAATGGTTTAGATTTTCAGAAGTAGATATTAAAAGTTGAAGTTGTATTCTACGCTGTACAAATTTTCTAGCATCCAGGCAGATAACGTATTTTGTATACGGTACTGCTGAGCCTTATGAATTTGATATTTGTATTAGTTTTTGTATCCCAAGAGCAGGTGTTGTCTACTACTTTATGATCTGAATGGATAACTGAATGGACAGGGGAAAAAGCCAAAACAGATTAGATAATTGGTCTCTGAGGACAGTGGTTAATGGAGGTCAGTAACAAGTGGACTACCATGGTGCAAAGTCCTGTTTAACATCTCTTCCAGTGATGTACAGGAGATGATAGTGCACCCCCATCAAGTTTTTGGGTTACATCAGGTGTGTGGAACCATTTGACACTCTGGATCTGCCACTCAAAGGGATCTAAGTGGGTTGGATAAATGAACTGGTAGGAACCCCATGCAATGTGGAAGGAAGACTCCTGCTCTTGGAAATAACCTGTTGCGGTGACACAGAGTGCAAATTAGTTGTCTGAAGGCAGCTGTCTGAACTGCGCCTAGGGGTCTTAGCAGGCAGAGAGGTAATCAGAAGCACAGGTAGTAGATTGAGGGAAGTGGTTATCTCCACTCCACAGCACTTGCCAGAATGCATCTAGAAGAGTGTCCAGTTTGGGGCATGCCAGTTCAAGAAAGTCATTGATTAACTTCAGCAAGTTCAGTGACGGGCTACCAACATGATCAGGAGCATAAGCCCTCATCAACCAGCCCTTGAAGAGAAGCTGAGGCAAGTGGACTTGAAAGATCCTGGAGAGCAGAAGACTTCTAGTGACTGGAACACCCTATAAGGAGGTTAACAAGAAGATGGAGCTAGACTGCACAAGTGATCTGTGGAAGAAGAGGCTACAAGCTTCATATGAAACAAGAGAGGTTTGGACTGAAAAACCTTTCTTGCCATGAAAATTGTTAAGCAGTAGAAGAGTTTGCTCAGGAAACTGCAGTTGCTATAGGAAGTTTCCAGATCCTGACTGAGGAAAGCTCTGAGGAACCTGATTTGACCTCATGGCTGACCCCACTTTGCGCAGGAGTTTGGAAATCCTTTCCAGCCTGAGTGATCCTCTAATATCTAGCAACTGCAATTATTAGAACCCACAGAGCCCTGATCCCAACACTATTGTTACCTGTCTACATCACTAAGATTGTTATGCTTTCAAGGATAATCTAAAAATAAGGGCAGGAGTGATGAAGGTATTCCCTAATCCCAAATGTGATTACATTTATGGAAAAAGCCTAAGATGAAGATTTAAAAGATGCAATACTTAAACCACAGCCCATTGTCTCCTGATGGCTGAAATGCTTAAAGCTTCTCAACATGAAGATTTTATGAGTACCTGAAATCCCTGGTGAAAGGAGAAATTTCACTTGTGAGCTGCAATACATTTAGTTTCTCTCTGAAATACCACCTGCCTGGGAAAATTATCCGGTCATGTAACTTTTCTAACAAACTAATGAAGCTAGTGATGGACTCCCAGTTAAGAACACCAAATGCTGCTCCTAGAACTTTCCTCTTACTGAGAGTGCTTCAGACCAAGCTAATACAGCCTATATCAAGCAACCATGTTGATCCCAAATATTTGGTATCTGTGCCGTTAATGACCTTGTTTTTAATGATTTAAGTTTAGTTATCATTATGTTGAGCATCTGCCTTGAGGGAAGTCGTTTGTAGATTTATTGTAAGCCTTTCTAATTAACTTATGAGTCTTCAGTATTATTACGAGTCCTTAGGTCATAAGCTCAGTATCATTAGGAGTCATTTAAATACTTGTGTTTTCCTGTGCAGAGTGTAAATTTTATCTAAATTAATTAAGCAGTGTTTCCTAGTGGCTAGAGAATGCTTCAGCATTCACATGATCTGGCTTCTCCTCCCAAGTCGTCAGAGATTCCTTGTGTGTCTCATTGAAATCATTGACTACTTATCTTAGAAATATCATCTGACTTTAGAGGTTACTTTGAAATGCTAAGGCTAATGATAAGACACAAATTTAAATGTATTTGTGAACTTTTCTTACCTGATTAACATTAGACAAGCATAGTTAAAAATTCATTAAAATTTGAAACATAATTAAATTTGGGACCATGCAAAGCAGCTCGGAAGAGTTGGTTTCCATTGTAATATCTCTGAGAAAATAATTGTCAATTGTCTCATCAGTCTAGGTGCTAGGGACTACACTTCTTCTGCAGGTCAATGATTAATGGCTGCTGAGTTTCTGTCTGGATATGGCAGATAGACCAGCCTTAACTCATCCTTGTTTGACCATCTCTATAGATAAGATACCATTTGCTTCTTCCTCTTGGGCATCAGGGTTTGGGGGTTTTTTCAGTTTGAAACTTATTTCCTCATGGAGAAATTCACCTGCCAGACAAGGATCTAGGTACTTCTATTATAACATGAACCTGTGCTTCTTGACAGAGTGCAAGTATGGTTGTTTTGCCATTTATTCCAACTCCTAATGAGTTACATATGCGAGTCCTTTCTTGAATTCAAGGTGCAATATGGTTGGGGCAAGGGGGAGGCCCAAGTGTATTTCCTAGTAGGAGATAAGTCTATTGGAATGCCCAACAGAGGGGTGAAGCAGTGTATTATGTCTCCATGGATTCAATTGGACTCCTTGTAGGATTGATGATTATTGTGTTTTTAGTCCAACATTGATGCAAATTTCCAAAAGAAGCATTGGATTCCCAAACTTTTGTAAGTTTTGATCGAAATTAGTTGTATTTCTGAAAGATACACTCTCATGAAATAGGAACTCTTGCATTAAACATTGGTGTAAGTGACTGTAGATAGATGTAGACTTAGTGGATAGTTCTGAACTGAACTAGAACAAATGAATTTCTGTCCTTGAGTCATGTGGCAGGTGTAAAAATCACATTATAAATATTTCTTGCCAGTATTAAGTGAGGAAAAAATAACTAAGATGACATTCTTGATGCCTTCTTCTGAATTTTCCAGTAACATTTTTGCCTGAAGTACACCCTGCTGCTTTCTCCAAAGATATTTACACTTCCTTATAATTGTACTCCCAAGTATCTAACCTCACAAAATAATTTATTTTTAGCACAGCTGTTGTTGTTGTATCAAACCATGATCACCTAAACACACAAGATTAGAACTGAATGAATCTTACCAGACTGAGATTTTTCTTCTTCTCCTGTCTTTTTTCCGTCATCTTTTTCACCTCCTCTGTGGGATAGATATCAATCACTGATGTGTTTCTGTCACCACACCCTGCTGCTCCTTGTCACCTGTGCTGGATCTGTGTGCTGGGGAGTAGCTGCCCCTACATATAATAGAGCATGGCATGGTGACTGACTGCAAACTAACAGAAAGTATGATGGGTTAAAAGCTTATTTTCAGTATTTTTAAGAAGCTACTTAATATTGGGATGATTTCAAATACACCAAAAAAAGCCCCTCACCTTTGTAGATTGGAGAACACAGCAGTGCTCCTGTCAGGTGTCTGGGGTCTTCTATTTCTAAGGAAAAGTCACAGTCATTATAACTGCATGGAGTTAATGAGGGGGGGATGGGGGAGGAAATTGTTGGTGTTGGTTTTAGGTTTTTTTGTTCTTGTGCATTTCAACTTTTCTACTTCAGGCTGTGTTCTGCATGTTCTGGCTCCCTGCTGGAGCTGCCTAACTTGAGGAATGGTCAGATAATCTCTCAAAGTGATTTAAAATGTTCCCACTGTCCAGCTGCTCTTATCCCTTTCCCTGGGATGAAACAGTTGATTGTATGGTTGGAGTGTGTCATACTGAGAACTAAACACAGTTTGCATAGCTATGAATTATTATTTTTACCCTGTGTAAATAAGCCTGGCTACCACAATTAGGGCAAACTGCGACAGTCTCTCAGCTGTTGGTCTATAATGCTTAACTGCAGTAACAGGCACATTGGATCTCCTCTGGTGACACTGCAAGTTCTTGTTCTTCCATGACCAAATAGGTAGCAGGGAGAGAGCGCAGGTCATTTTCTCTTCCATCCTACCTGTGGAGGAGTGGACAGATCTGGAAAGACAACAACCATTTGCACAGCTCTTATTGACAGCAGTGACTTGGTTTTAACAACTAGGGGATACTTTTCGAGGGTTGAAAACTACTAAGAAGAGATCCACCTCACCACATGGGGCAAAATCTTCTTTCCCAGAAATCTGTCCAACCTGATGGGGAAAATGTTAAACTAAAAATAAATGGGGGAGGGAGGTGATGGTGACCCACAAAAGTGATTTCTCAAGTGAGGAATAGTTTGATTTGGAGGGGACCTTCAGACCAATACCGTCCACCAGACTAGGTTGCTCAAAGCCTTGTCCAACCTCGCCTTGGAATTCTGCCAGGGATGGGGCACCCATAGCTTCTCTGGGCAACCTGTTCCAATTCCTCCCTACCCTCACACTGAAGGATTTGTTCCCAATATCTACTCTCAACCTGTCTTATGTCAGTTTAAGGCTACTGCCCCTTGTCCTGTCATGAAATTGGTGGTCTGAGTTGGCAAGAAAAGGGTGTGGGATGAATGGCCAGGAGAGCCCTGAAAAGCAATCCAACAAGACAGATGTGCCCCCTAGGCTCGGTGTAGACACAAAAATAAGGAAATGCCTCTGAAAAAGTCTCTCACACCTTCTCTAAGAACCCAGCATGTAAGTACATTAGTGTGCACATTAAGTACCAGTCGGAGTTCAGAGGTCTACATGCAGCTAATTCCTTCACAATCACAGAGATGTGGTGAAATTTCTGTCATGTCCATTATGCAGTGTATGTATACTGGCTTCTTAGTCAGGGCAGGCTGGGAGGGTGAGAAGTGGGAGTTGGTTTTCATTCCAGCAAAGGGAAGATGATGAAGGGATCAAGACATCTGGCATAGAAGGAGAGGCTGAGCAAGCTGCTGTTCTGCATGAAGGAGGATTCTTGATAATGTGTGTAAATGGCTGAAGGGAGCAAGAGAGAGACACAGCCTCCTCTCAGTGGTGCTCCATCACAGGACAGTATTAATGGCCACAAACCAAAATACATGAAAATTCATCTGACCACAAGAAAGCACCTTCACTGTGACTGTGGTCACAACCAGGACCATGAGAGGTTGTGAAGTGTTCATCCATGGAGATTTTCAAGACCTTTCAGGACATGGGCTTGGGCAACGTGCTCAGAGGTGACCTTGTGTGAGTAGGGAGGTTGGGCTTGATGATGTCTGCTTGAGCGAGGAGAACAGGATGGGCGTGCCAACCTCTGCCACTCATCATTCTCTCAACTGAAGATACTAATCTTTCTCTCCTTTTGGTCTAATATTTGTTGGGGATTTTTTTCCAAGCAGTTTAACATTTAATAGAAGAATAATGAACATCCCTGAAGGTACCTGTGAATGTTCTTCTGCCATATATACTTCCATGGAGAAGAGGTTTGATTACTTCACATCTTGCATTGATAGTTAATACTTAGAGCTTTTAAGGAAATATTAAGTAGCCAATTGCCTCTTGAAACTAAGAGATGCACATGTCATTGCATAGCAAATTATGCTGAACAGCTGAGAGTTAATGTGCCATACACAACTTTTTATGAATTTGCATAATAGAGTGTATATATATATAAAAATATATGTATGTATATATGTATGTATTTATATATATTCTATCTTTTAAGAATTATATAAAGTGACAACCAGGTATCTTCTAATTCCATTGTAGATTTTTCCTACACTTTAATGATTTATATGTGTATGTTTCTATTAGGAGTTAGAACTAGCCATGTTTAGGATGAAATTTTGAGAATACAAGAAAAATAATTTTGTTAAAGACAACCTTTTATTTTAAGCTTTTAAGCAATATTCTCTGGGTACCTTTCTGTAGTCCTCCAATATGGGGAGTCAAATCTTCATGTCTGTTCTGGAAATTGCCAAATTAAAAAAAAAAACAAAAGTGAGAATGGGAAGAAGATGCTTATGAATATATCCATCTCAGTGAATTCTTTCTTCTCTCAAGAAAAGCACAATGAGCTTGAGTTGGTGAAAGAAGCCCAGTTCACTTGCACTTAGGAGATCTTTTCTGATTATAATCCTATCACTTCATTCTGGGAGCCAGGCAACAGTGTCTGTCAGAGCACTGTCAGGTGGATTTATTGCTGCTCCTGTATGGGGCTGAGAGTGCCACTTTGCAGTACCTTCAATGCATAAATTACCTCTAACAGGAAAGTGCCTGACTTCAACCAGCTGTTTTCCTGCAAGTTGAAAACTGAGTTACCAAGTAAAGTAAACAAAGCAGGAACTTGATTTTTTTCTGTTTCTTCACTTTATGGTCTTAAAGACTGAGTCCTTACAGTCATTATATTCAAAGGCTTTCATGTGGAGATGAATACAGGACGAACTCCAAGTGCTTCAGACCTATTGCCAGTGTGGTTCTTTAGGGTTTTGAGCTTCATGTCCAGAAGTTATATTGGGCCAGGGAGCCTGCAGAGATTTCTAACTGCAAACTAAATTCTTGCTGTGAATAGATGGAAAAAATAAAGCCCTGTATTCTAGCTAGACAGTGTCTGGAGTATGTCATTTACACAAGACACAAAAGGATGTGATCAGGTGAGCAAGTACATCTTGCCTGCTTTCTGACTGTATTTTCCTGAGAAGTTTTGTCTCTGGTATGATAGCAATGTCAGTAGCCACAAAGCCCCCCAGCATGAGGGCTGCTCGGAGCATACAGAGTTAGCCACAGAACAATATGTCTGTGAAGCTAGCCAGATTTATGATTCTAAAAGTAAGGAAGGTATGATTTTTAAATAAAATTATTTTCTATATTATGCAGAACTGATTTTACCTTGTATTTTCTAGCTTCTAACTAAATCATAAACTTTGCCCTCATTCATCAAGAAAATAAATTAGACAGGCATTTACGTATGAGTCTTAATCTGTCTGTGTGGGCAAGGTGGGTGCTGTTGAAGAACAAGGACTACTGGGAACATGTGCCTGAACATTACGTAGTCCACTAAGAATTATTGTTGTCTCCACACAGATGTTTTTGGGTTTTTTCTATGTGATCCATAAATCAGGAAACAAATATATAACGTAGTGCTCCACAATGGGACAGGGTGGGTTTTCTTTTAATATATCAGAAAAGAAACATGAAAATGTCACCTTAATCATGCATTTAAATTTTGTTGATAATGTCTAATTTTTATGAGTGCATATAACCACTGAAGCTGGACAGAATTGCTCTAGATTGCATCATAATGTTTGGTGACCTGCTGCATTTAAATGGAGAATTATCTTTCTGAAACGTCCTCTTGATAATTTGCCATTAAATGAGACTTGAACAAATCAACATAAATCTTACATAAAGGTTATTTAACTAAATGTTGATACTATAAATATTTTAAATGCATTGTGCACTAATTCAATAGTCCCACAGTACACTATGTAAAGGTCTACATTGGGCAGTAGGCATTTCTCTTCTGCAGCGTAACAGAAAAATATGGGCTACAGATAAACGAGGCTGTCCATGCTGCAGTCATAATCCCTGTGTCAGAGGTACTACATACAGTAGTAGAGTACGTAGTAAACTCCTTGGTAAAACTTTATGTGCTTGTTCTTACCCCAGCAACAGCTGCAAAACCGAACGCACTACAGAATCAGAATGCTTTGGCTTGTTTTGGTCACCTGAAGAGAAAAGGCCAAAACCACGTTGTAAATATCTCCAGCATTCTTTTAAAAACTGGAAATTTTTTCTTGTCAGAAACCAATTGGTTTTTTAATTTAGTTTTGCCACTTTTTATTTCCACAGTCTTTCAATATTGCTGGCTTCTAAAATAAAATTGAAGTTCACAGCATAGAGAAAGCATTTTTTTTATGAGACTGTTATAATTTTGCATTTTTGCACTTGCATTTGCCTGAAGGTTTAAATGGCAACAAGATTCACAGACAGATTGTAGTGGCTATTATAAATAGTCAATACTATATAACCTAATATCAGTTTAGTTTCTAGGAAAAATTCCTATAGTAATGTGAGATTTTTATTCATTTTTGTTTGGCTTTCTATCACTTTAGCACATTTTAATGAAGCCAAGACTTTAAGAACTTTGGGATTTTACTATATTTACAGAAATATATAAATACCAGGGCAAAAAATAACTAACTGAAATTACAACAATATGCATATTACACACATTTTCACCTAAAATATGTAACATAAATTTTTTGTACCAAAAAGCCAATCAGCCTCAAATTTGAGTGTAATAGACTGGGGCATACCAATAAGCTTAAAAGAACTTGGATAAGTGCTGTTTTATAACAGAAGCATATCTGGTCCTACTAGAATTAGGAAACAATATATTTGAAAAGAAATAATAATAACAATGAAAACCTATAATGACACATTGTGTTCTTTATAAGATAATTTATCATAAGGTTTTGCCTAAAAATTCTAGTTCACCATACTCTGTGAAGGTGTTATTTTTAATAGTCCTGCATAGTAATCTTTCATTGATACTTAGCCAAGGAAAGAATGCAGTTATTTTTATTCTGCTGAACTAAAAGCATTCTGAGACATCTGACATTTCATGTGTACAGTACATATTGAAGCCTTTAGATGGAGACATACTTCAAATAAACACCTATTATTCAGTTCACAGTGCATTGTGTAAATACAAGAGAAAGCTAAAATAAATGAGAACCAAATATTGAAAGAAAGTGAGAGAAATGGTATAGTACTGTGCCATTGTAATGTTAAAAATTACTTACTCTTAACTACATTGGCAATTGAATATTGAGGATATACAAAGCTGACAACAGCAAAAACATTACATGTTCTTCTATAATCAACTGTATTTACTGCTGATACATGTTCCCAATAATTGTATTATACTGTAAATAAAAATTCTGTTGTTGACATTACAGAACTCTGTATAATCAGCAGCATGCATCAAAAGGCCTCTGATAGCGGTGTCTTATTTCCTATTAAAAATCAGACTAAATTACATTATAAGCACTTCCCAGAATAAGCTAACAAAATGCATTCTGTTAGAAGACATAATTTGAGTGCCTATGTAAAAACCAGAAAGCAATTTAGTAGAAAAGTACTAATACTTTAGTTTTTATTCTCCACTCTTCTGTACTGCAATATATTCAATCTTACTGAGAAGCGTATCACACTAATTATTACATCTAATAGTTCACTTATTCTGATGATTACTACAGATGAATACCCCAAGATCAAAACGTGTAAATCTGGTTAGACCCAGATATATGGCACTTCTAAATCAGAATATGTTAATTTGATTTTTATTTTCCTTAAATATTGGTATAAAAGTTGGACATTTTAATGAAGAGGTATCTCCTGTAAAGTTTCTCTTTGGCAATTCCATAGAAGAAGCAGACATCACGTTGTGAAGATGAGCATATAACTACTGCTGTAGTGAGCTTGTGGACAATGAATACCTTTCCTTCAAATTAAGTACCAGGAAATGATCTGAGAAAGCCCAAGTGGTTTTATCCGTCCTTCTTAATCCATACAAATGGCATAATCTTATATTACATTTACAGGTATACACTGAGTTGCATGGCTCACAAGCTTACAGTACATTTCATGGCAGGACAACATGAATATAAATCCAAACAGTCGTGAACAGTATAATTCCGACCACATTAATTGCACATCTAAAATGCATTTCATTTGGAACCAAATCTCACCCTCATTTTTGATTTCTTTTATAATTTTAATACTACTTATTTATGAATATACAAATGTCTGTAGATATTTTGAGATCCTAACGCGTGTGGCAGAGAAAGTGTTTTGTTTTTATTGGAAGCCACCTAGCTTTGAAGGATGACATCACGTAAGATCTAAGCAGATATAGGGAACTTCTAATGAGGGACACTGTTAAAGTATTAATGTAACATTCATCATGGCTATCCACAGAGTTAGTGCTCTTTTTTTTTTGCTTTTCTTTATTTTACATCTCATTGCAGAGGAAATACCTGGTATTATTAACATGTAAAGACATCAGAATATCTTCCGTGCAGATGTTTCTTTTGAATCAGCTGAAAAACATAGAACAGAGGCAACTGATGATGGTCTACACACTCTGTGTGAGAAACAGCAGGCTGATGCTAAGAGAAAAGGACCTTTCATTAGAAGTGGTGTTAAGTTTCAGTGTGTCACTTTTCTACTGATTCTTTAGATTCGAGTATTTCTAAGGTATTTCTAAGGAGGTATTTCTAAGTCCTCTACAGCTATAGGGCTTTGATTTAACGTGCCTGTAAATAACTAGAATCCAACTCTGCTTTGCAGGTGTTGAGGTTAGAAGTCAAAATGAATTATTTTCTCAGAAATTCTACCCTCTTTGTTAGTCAGTAGATCTTTAGAATAAATGCAATTTCTTTTAATGTCAGTTTCCTCAGAAGACTGCATTGTAGCCCACAAGATGTTAAGGTTTTCTTCGGTGTACAGATGTGATGGTTGTGCTTCCCTCTGGTGAGCTGGTGTATGGTATCTGCTGTGACAGAGCAACAGTCCTCCAATCTGTCATGGATTATGAGTTGTACAGTATTTTTGGCCTGCGTTTCTTAAGATGGTGGGAATGAATCAGGAATAATGGCATACATCGGAATTAAATTACATGCTACTTCTGATTTATAAGCTTTTAATAGGGATGTATTGCAGAGGAAGGGTCTTACTTTGCAACATTTAAACATCATCTCCTTGCCTTTTGGCTGTGAAGTAGCTTACATGTTGTATTTGAGGCCACCTATGTGTGTTTTTTTTAAATGTAATTTGTATTTGCACTACATTCAAGGGACAGTACCAAGAAGCAATTTCTTTCAAGACCTTTTACCAGTATGCAGCATATAAGTCTGTGACAAGTGATGTGACAGAAGGTCATGTCATTTTTAACTGCTTGCATTAGATCTTTCTGATTTCCCTAGAGCCCTTCCGTTGTTTGATTTATACTACTTGATTTCAAACAAGGTATGAGAAGGCATCATTTAGAGTAAGTATGCTAAGGACAACATAAGATTTTTGCCACCGAACTTTCTTTAAAATAAATGTAACATTGCATTTTATCTTTATTTCCTTTTTTTGCCCACCTTCTCTCTCTTCTCCCTCTTTCCCCATTACCTCCGTCCCTCCGTTATACCTCCTCCAGGTACAATAAGGATCCAAATAACTACTGTATTCCTTCCAAACAGAGTGGCACATGTGCACTCTATTTGAATAGAAACAAGGCAGAATCAAAGGATAAAAAAATCCATTGTGGGGGGTTTTTTCTACTGTATTCTTAATACAATGTTAAACGGTATTCCGATCTACTGTACCTCTTGAACAGCCTTGCTTTGTTCTGGAGTAGACTTCAGTATACAACTTTTGTAAGGCTTCAGTGTGCCAATATTTCACATATCATACGACTATGAAGAATCTACTTTCCTTCTTTTAATTAGTGGCCAAGTTCTGAAAACACTTGTTTTGCTAGTTTAATGAATTGTATTATCATACCTGTGTTGTCTTAATGGTTGTGTGTGTTGGGTTTTTTTTCTTTTAAGCTTTTCTTTTGAACTTCAAGACAAGTGAAATGATGGGCTATGTTTCATACTTCAAAAAATTATTTATGCATCGTGGGCACTGGAAAATTTTCATTACATTTTATTTTGCTGCAAAAATTGAATTCTGTTTTTCTTCCCAAACAATTCAGTACTCCAAATCTAAATGTAATTGATAGCATGGCTAAACTGGAAAAAGAGCATAGACTGGTAGTGGCTTTTGAATTAAAAAATGGAATGGAGGAGATGGAAAACTGGGCTTAATCTAGTACTTCAAGTAATTTCAAAGGACTTTTTATGCCCTTTTAACAAGTTAACATTTTGCCTCTCTATAGAAGAAAAAAACCCCATGCCCGAGTCTGAAGTGTTATTATCTAGATAATTTAGAATGGATATTGTCATGCAAGTGATTTCTGTGAGGTGCACTCATTCACAACAATTTTAGAGATTTTCAGTTCCACTAATTGTCTCCATGCTAACTTAAATGCTAATGTGAGATACACATCCTGCTATTCAGTCTTCTCAAGACAGGAAATTTCTGGATGTACATAAAAGACATCTTTAAGTGTCTGGAGAACGTTAATGTTGAAACATAAGAGACCTACTGACTTAGTGAGCTCTGGGCATTAGGCAGTGTGTGAGTCAACAGATCTGATTTATATTTAAGCACCCACCCATATATCTAGGGCTTTAGTCAACTGATGGTGCAGTTAAGTGGGTGTTCTGCCATGTGGAAAAACTAATCTAAGAGAGTTTTCGTCTTGCTGCAGCCCTTAACAGCTTGTTTTCCTCCTCTTTTCTCAGTTTACCATTTTCTTTGTAGAGCTGGTGAAGCTGCTCAGTAAACTGGGTCACTGGAACCAACTGCATTAAAGATTTGAGGATGTATGTTTTTGAAGAACGCAGTTTGTCCAGTGATGCAGTTTACATCTCAGCTCCCCAAAGACTTCGAACCCAGGGAATATAGCAACGAGCAACTAGGAGACAAAGTGATGCAGGTGCATGGGAAACAGAAAATGCCTTTGTTTCAGAGTGGTCAGTGGTCAGTGGAGACTGGATCACTCAGACACCTCTAAATGAAATGTAAGAGGTGTATTGAACTAAACAGGAGCTACATGTGTTTCAGCAACATGCTCTCAGCATTTCCCTGTGATCAAAACTGTCTTTGATCCTCTTTCTTTGAGAGATGGAGCACAGTTGGCCTAAAAGGCGAACCGACTGGTGAGGGAGACTTCTTCATGGATAGTGGTTGAGAATAGCCTGGATTCCTTCTTCTGCCTGGGGGGACTCAGAAGTACATGTGCCTGGCTGGCGCCAGGTCTGAGGCTGCAGAAGGTTAAGTCAGTCAGGCTCCTCCTGCTAAAATTGTTATTCTGGGCAGGGAAGAAATCAAGAGTAATCCCTTCATTTCTCAGGTCATGCTTCCTTCTCATGCTTTTGGATATGTTTTCTCTTTATAGTTTCTTTGCATTTCTGAGTTTAATCTCATTCAAACCTCCAGGACAGAGCAGCCAGTCGGCAGAACTGGAGGTTCCCCTCCAAAGTACTGTTGTTAGAGCTCTGGGACAGGGTTCAAACAAGGAGGAATAGCTGAAACTGCAAATTTTTTGATCTGTGCAGGTGACTTGCATGTGTGCACAGTGCTCTACTAGATGGGCATGTTACATCAAACCATGTGTTGTTTGTGCTCTGCATGGGCCCATGTAACATGCTTAATTGGGACATTTTTGATGGTAGAGCTAACTCTGGGAAAGGAAACTGATTCACACACTTTTATTTTTTCAGTGCTTCCCTTGCCTGAATATGGCTCTTGGATAAAGTCCCTTAAGTTCTTGTACATGGATGCGGGAACACTTGCAGCATTGCCTGGGGGGGCGGCTATGAAGCTGTAATTTTAGTGTGTTGTCATAAATCACAAAATATTGTTTCACATCAGTGAGTTTTGCCTCCACTTTTCCTCCTTATACATATTTTACAATACATAGTATAAAATTTTTCCACCCATAATAGGACACTGGGCCAGTTGGATCTTTGCTGACCTTTGTTATGGATTTTCTTATATCCTAATAGGTACATATATACACACATATACACACACATACATAAAGATATAAAGAAGCACACTATTTTCTGGTAATAGGGAGGTACAACTTTCTTTCCATCAACAGAGAATTTTCCTGTTAGGGTCATTGATCACAGTATCATGAGAGAATTTAAGTCAGAATCTGCCATGGCCCATCTGTGGAAAATCATTTTATCTCTCTGTAAACTAAACTTAGTGGTTTATTTAATAATGATAGTATGATTAATAATTATTAATATTTGGAGAAGGAATTTAATGAATATTTATATTTCATGGTGTTGGTTTAAAAAACTGTATATGGAAAAACACATAGATGCAGACATATGGCAGGTGCAGCTAGTAGTTAATGTTAGAGATTAGCATAAGTAGTTAAAGTTAGAGATTGAATAAAATTATTATTAAAGAAGCACAGGGCTAATATTGATAGAGCATATGGTGTATATCATTGTTGAACATGATAAGGAGATAAACTACTATGAATTTATTTCCAGCTTTGTATTCTTCAAGAATCTCTTGGTGAATACTATAAATTCTATTTAAAATGTTGACCTTTTATGTAGGTAACCATAAATTTGAAGTGAGCATGTGTGTGCTGCCTAGGCACCAGTGGAACTGACAAAGGATTCCTTTAGTTAAAGCAGGCATATACTGAATTTTGAAACACCTTTTAAATACTTAAATTGTCAAGCAAGCGTTTTGCAATGGAAGGGTTTTCAGTATATAATTCCCCAATGTAGGTCAATTAAAGCTGTAACACTTTCCTAAATTTGAATCACTAGATCAAGTGTTTTTTCCTAGTTGTACATTTTCCCTCTGTGCATTTGTTTCAAATGTTAATAAAGTTTTCATCTACAAAAGGCTTAGAATTGACAGAACAAAACTCTTTCTTTTTAAATGATGACAACTACTACTGTTTCTGTCTGCAGGTAGTGGAGGACATGCTAGAGGACGAGGAAGAAGAGGATGACAGAGATGACAAGGTAATTATCTTTTCTAGCACTTGGGTATCTGGGGATGTGAGAATTTAGACATGACACTGTTTTTACCGACAGTTAAAAAAAGAGTTGATGTGTTTTAGTCCAGAAAATTGGTCAGAGCTGTTTATCATCCTAATAATGCTATAGTGTGTTGAGGGAAAGGTTAGAGGTCTATAAATCTTGCTCTTTTTCTCTTTTTCTCTTTT
>VXBB01007132.1:68138-80480 GCA_013399915.1 Illadopsis cleaveri | reverse complement strand
AAAAAAAAAAAAAGAAGTGTTTGTTTGTCTCTAAACATGTGAATAGTCACATGCTGTTCTTAGGACTCTGGGTGAAGCATAAAATAACATTTATTTAACACCTTACTATATGAGAATTTCTTTGCTACTACATATACAAATAGTTCAGTTCTGAACCTCTTTGCCAGTGATATGGTTTATCACTGTAATAGCTTTTTTTCATAAGTGTAAATTCTTAGTATATTATCAGAATATTTATTCTTTTACATTAATGAAAATCAGTGAGTGAAGGATTCAGTGATAAATGTGATGGGTGCTTTTTAGTGAAAAAAGAGGGTTTTTTAAGGATTAAGGTTCTGTGATACCTAATAAGTTTATAGAATTTAAAGGTATTTTCTTTTCCATGTTAGAATTTGGAAATCCAAGACAGTGAAAGGAAAATTACAAGAAACTGTTCTTAAACCCGTCATGTCCCAGTGGGTTTGAATTTTTACTGTCTCTGTTCTCAGTGCCTTACCTCAGGAACAGGAGAATGTGATAGTCAGAAAATGAGAGTAATAATGCATAAATTTTATCTATGGCACTACAGTAAGAATAAATGCACTTTAATAATGTCTATACTTTCACCCTCCCACATTTTTTCCCATCCTTGGTGGAAGTTTTCATCTTATTCTGAACTGAAAACACTTGCGTTTCAGCTCCTGGAAAAAAAACAAAGCCTAAGAGGGATGATATAGCTGAAGACAATGATCATTAACATCCACATGATTCCATCGTCTCTTCTTTTTTCTTAAGTTAACAGTGAGATGCTTAGTATATGACTGAACTAGTGATATATGAGAATTTGCCAGAAAATTCCATTAAAAAAAAATCTCTAAGAATTTTTATAACTAACTGTAAAGGGTACCTCAATGTCTATTTCAAAGCTGATTTGATGAATACAGAAAAGGTCAAACTAAAAATAACTAGACTGAATCAGTTATAAGTGTAGTAACATATGCCTCATTTAATAATGAACTCTAAATTTGCTCTGCAGTTTAAGTAGTATCATGAATGCTAATTCTGACAGTAAAGGGTTATGAACTACCTGTCTGCTTGAGTCTGGCACAAGGTCAGGCAGTTATAGAACTAATGAAAACCCTGATGTACCAAAAGGTGGATGATTGACACAAGTGTGCTAGCTGAAGAAAGTGCTGAGGAGCTCTGGCGCATTCAAAATGACAGTGTCCTGAAACACAATTTATAGCACTCCATTTGTTTAGCCCAAGTGTAGCAATAAGCCCAGGTGCCTATTGCCTACATAACCATAGCACAATTCAGGGCATATTATATTAAATTTTTTACACGCCAGTCACCAGAGGAATTTTTCTGGTATGGTTTGTGATGATCAACCTAAGGCCATAATTCTCTGAATGCATGATTATGCTTAGAAAGGCTTTTCAATATATAATTCAGAGCATCCTGAAAGGATGAAAAGGAATTATTGTTAAATCTTTGTAAGTGAAAGAAAGCATAAAACTGTAAAACTGTCAGCTAATAATTTTACAATTGATTATTTAAAATTATTTGAAAAGCCTGAATTCTTCTATAAGCTGAAAAAACCTTTGTTCCTTTTACCTTCTGGCTGTGCACTTCTCTTCCAGATCTTTGCATACCATAGGACTAATTTTCATCCATTTATTTCCTTTTTAGCCAAATCTACAAAGGAATGATTATTTTTAGTTAATTCCCAGATTTTTGGAAGTAATAAGCTGGTTTTATGACATAGAAATACTGGACAACAAAGCATATAATGGGTATCAGAATGGAAAGTGTCAGAAGATAATTAAACAGCAAAAGATTATTCAGAAATCTTGAGAATATCTAATAGGTAAAACAAACACCTTTTTCCCTGAAGTGCTTTTCTGAGAGAATTTATTCAGCCATGTAGAAATTCAGCCACACAGAAAATTTTTAAAGGATGAATCTTAGCTGCAAAGTTGAGGTGATAGACTGGAATATAAAGATTTCATTATTTAGAGCTATTCTGAACTGACTAACTTTCAGATGTGCAGCAGCTCAGGAAAAAATTGATTCAGTTCACTTAGGATTCTGATTTTAAGCGATGTTAACAGCTGTAGTAGACAGTTGGAAATAATTTTTTTCTCTGTTTTCATCTATTATCTCCATATTTTGTCTCTTATCCCTCCTTACATCACCTTTCTTCCAGGTCTCTCAAAGAATTTCTACAAAACTTATTCTAAGTAAACACAAACTTTCTTCAGAGGTGTAAAGTTAACATTGGACAAAACAGACCTTTCTGGACCTCCAAAAATCATCTTCAGTTACTGAATATGGAATAATGTATCTAATTTTGAATCTCCCAATTCATCAGGCGATCAACTTGAAAAAGGAGTAACTCACCGAATTAGATGGTTGGAACATAGGATACACATGGAGAGGCTGAGGGAATTGAGCTTGCCTAGACTCAGAAAGAAAGTCTTTTCTCAGAAAGAAAGGGATGTGATGGAAGTCTTCCTCCTCTGCCTAATGGGGGTTAAAAAGAACATGGAGGCAGGTTCTTCTCAGAGGGTCACAGAGAAATGACATAAGGCAATGGCCACCATTTACAGCAATGGAAATTCCAGATACAGGCACTATCATTGCACAAAGAACAATGACATCAGTAACAAGTAACTTGGCCAAAGGCTGGAGTAATCTGATATCATTTCATAGCTAATACTTGAGCAGGAAGTCAGACTAAATAAACTCCATAGGTCCCTGGTAGCCCAATTAATTCTAGGAATCTTAATGCTAATTGTGATAGAATTTTTGGTCTATAATGCTGGATAAACCATCCATATGACTTTTTAATGGGCTAAAGGTGTAACTGAAGGTTAAGAAATCAAATAAAATAATGAATAAAAAAAGTAAGATTAAGAAAGAGCATTGTTTGTATTTTATCTCTGTGTGGCCTGTGAGCTACAGTGTAATACATACATTGTCCTCTGATTTTCAAATATGAGATACTGCTGTATGTCACCACAGTAAATTTATTATAGCAACAGGTTTTGACCATTAAATAGAAAAAGGAAAATGGATTTTCAGATGAAGGTGAGACACTGGGTTCGTGATGGTCATATGAACTCACAAGAACTGAAACAGCGCAACAACACTCATTACTGTTTCAGCACGTGCAAGAATCAGACATATACAAAGCTACTGAATAGAGCAATTTTCACAGTGATTCAAGGCAAAGTCATTTAGCACAGATGTTTCTGTAATTGTGATAGACTCAGAAAATTCAGTGTTCAGTGGTCCTTGAACACACATTTCCCAGCTATATGGTGTATGTATCTTGAGTAATTAATATAATAAAATGGAAGAAGCCTACTCTGTGTAAAGTTTATCTCCCTGAAATTTATGGGGAGCAGGGCAGAGGATGACAAGGGTTTACCTGATGGGGTTTTTTTCCCTTTGTATGTTTGGTTCTCTATTAACTTTATTCTGTGATTTGGGATTTTGTTTTTGGTTTTCTGCTGATTGGCTTTTAGGATAGGAATTATTTAGCACATGGTGCTTCATTCCAGTCTAAGTGAATCATAACAGCTGTGATCAACCATGTTGGAACTTCATTTCATTTCATCATTCAGCAGTGTGAAGAACACCTCAGATCTGCTCAAATAAATAGGCACTGCTTACCAGTCATGTAGATATTTGCAGGAACCTGAATGGCAGAACTGGCTTTTCATTAAAGTCTGACATTTTGTCTAATTTTCCTTTGAAATCACAAACACTGGTTTATGAGAGAATAAGGGATACATGGAATATTCTTGGAAGAAGAAGAGGAAGAGAGGAGAGACTGTAGGAGATTACACAAAATCTATAATCCAGAGAAACATAATACAGGGCTTTGGACAGGAATTTAACCAACATGGTCTAGGGGAAGGTGTTTCTGCCTATGGCAGGGGCGGATGGAGGTAGGTGATCTTTAAGGTCTCTTCCAACCAAAACCATTCTATGATTCTATGATGTATTCTACAGGGATGAATTATATCAAATAGCAACATATGACACTGAGAAAAAGACAATATGAGGTAAACCTGGATATGAGCTGGGATTATGAGATTAAATATCCAGTTTAGAACAAATAGACTGAAACAGAAGCCAGTGGAGGAATTAGCCATTGTTGGACTATGTTGCTGATTGTAACCAAGTGAAACAAAAAAATACAAGGCATTGTATGACCAGGAACTAGAAGAAGAAAGGTTATGCACATTCTCTACATGATCCCATTTCACCATTATGTACTGACATTCTTGTTCTGTCTATGCCTCCAGGTACAGTAGCAGGCTCCCATACTAGAAGTAGCACTGGTGTCACTCTCTGCAGAACTAGGAATTGCAATGTGCCATCATATCTAGCTTCTTGTCTTAAAAAATCAAGTTGTCTTACTTTTTCTATTTCTTTACCTGCCAAACAGTATTTTTCTGTGGATGTGCCACACAGTCTTCAGTCATATATATAGCTGACACTGAAAAGGACTACACAAAAGAGAGCTCCTAAAGCTTCCTATTCTTTTCCTTTTTACCTGTTAACAATAAAACTGAGAACAGTGATGTCGAAAGTGGAAAATCACAGATCATTTTTCTTTTGCCTTTCCTGATCTGAATTTTCCATGTGACTAAGAAGAGCAGAATCCTCATTCATGATCCAGAGAAAGCTTTCCCTAAATATATCTATTGATAAAAGTATATGAAAGGGGGCTGTTCCTTCTTCATCACATACACTGAGGCTTGTCATGAGGTCAGAGTGACACACTCTTGTGCTGTCTCAGGGACCATTTACTCCATAATCACTCACATGAAGTGGAACTACTCCAGCAATAGAAATGGAGACTGACCTACTGCAGACGTCCCAGAGACTGAGCTTCAAATCTCTGCTGCGGGATGTAGAGATGTTACACATGAAGATGCTCAAGCCCCCTAGTACTAGATAAAAGGTACAGACCTCTCTCTTCCACAGCCTGTCTATTGAGAGATGAGGCATGTATAAGTATCACAATTTAAAACAGGGATCAAAGTTCTGAACCCTGCTCAGGTACTCCCAGTAGTGCAGACTGTTCCTGTGTATCTAATTAATCTTTAAACATATATGGCACAGAGAAAAAGCTTTTAGGGTATCAGTGAAGAACTTCCCCTCATTCATACTCATGTCATTCCCAGGTAGTACTTTAAGGTTTTTCTGCAAGATAGACTTTGTGGCATTTGATTCCCCTGAGCCAAAAACAAAATTTAGGGCATCGGTGACTCATGTTCTGTGTGAATGTTCACATTCAGCTGTTAAGTTCCCAGGAACTACTGGATAAAGAAAAGTAACTTTAAAAAGTAATTTTAAAAGTAGTGACCACTATCCTTTCTTGAAAGGGAAAGCTTAGTCACTTCCTTTGCAAAAAAGTTCATGGTTGAAAAGTTATTCAGAGGTAAAATATATCAATTTCTCCAGTACTACCATCACCCACTGAAGCATATTGAATAGGGTTGTCTTTTCTACTGCACTTGGCCCTCCTGAAGTGTAATGGATTTTTGCAGAAAAATCTCCATTGAAGAACCCTACTTGCCAAACTCAGGGCACTTTCAGGGCTAGACAGTGTTTCAGACGTTTTGCTCTGCATGACAGACCATCTGTTGTTACCCTGCAGTCTTTTCAAATGCTATCCAAACTCACCCTTTGATGGTTTGCAGGGTAAAATGGAGATAAAGGACAGTGTTTTACAGTCCACAGTAATGTCACGGTAGAATAATCCCATGGATTTGGATGTGATTTGGATGAAATTTCACAAGTACATGGTTGTTGCAGTTGAAAAGATAGTAAGACCAGTAGTATCAGGGGTTGAATGGTGGAGCTGAGCTCAGTTTGAGCTACCAGATGGGTGGTGACCTGATTACCTGCATATAATAGCAAGAGAGGTTGGAGAGGTCAATCTCACTTCCAGCATGATACATGTTATGTCAAAATGGTTTGTGACAGCTCCCACTGGCTCAAGAATGACTCCTGCTGACTGAGAAATACTTATGACAGCTCCTACTGACCCAGCCAGTGGGAAACACCTCTTTAACTCAACTGGGATAGATGGTGCTGACAAAATACAAGAGGTCCAGGTCAGATCTCAAATCTTTGTCAGTACATTGCAGTCAGAAAATAAAGTCACGTAGTCTGGTCCCCTTCCAAGCAGCTAATCCAAACTGGAGTATCATAGCTTGCCTGATATGCTTAATAATGCATTGGGTAAAGATCGTAAGTGATTAATCTTCTTTCTCTCTTGCTTTGTCTCTTGCTCTGCTTTCATTGATTATAATCCTCATTATTCATTATATTTATATATTTATATATGACTATATATTTTCTATTTCACATAGTTGTTTATATAAATACATACAATTATACATATTTTTAAAAATGTGTTACTGAAAAAGCCCAGAAAAAAATATTGGTATAGGGAAAATACTCAACCATGAGTATTAAAATAAATCTGTGTACAATCAAATTTGACGTATTTAATCAAGGTGCTACATGAATGTTTTTTAAAAGAATGCCGTGGTTTTGTTCTGCCTTAAAGAATGTTGGCTCTCTACCCCATCATTCTTTGCAAAAATTCTGAACATAGAGTAATAGCCATAACATAGAGAAAAAAGTTCAAGCTGCTCAAGCTGGTTGCCACTGAGACAGAGAGCTGAAAGTGAATGATGTGTTGAAACACAAAGCTGCAGGATGAGATCAATATTTCTGTCTTTGAATTTTGCCTCCTCACCTTCTCTGCTTGCAAGCTTTAAAAATATGCTGCTCACAAAGCTGACCAGTAATAATCACCATATTTATAATGGAATTCATCTCCTTTTTATCTGTTGGCATACGGCTTTCAAGATGCTCCATCCTTTTTTGTCAAGATGTATAACTTCAGGGTCAATCAAGCACAATCATTTGTGTTTTACATCAGCAGAATTCATTTATATATGGAAACAATACCTAGTGAGTGATGGTGAATCATATAACAAGGATCTCTCCTGACTTATGCAAATTTCTCACATAAATTTGATCCAAATAAGACACAAAAAAGGCTTAAACTATAAAGTGAAGTCTGCTGTTGGTGACATGTACTTGATCTTTGTGGGTCTGTATCAGTAATTTCTTATATTACTCTGTGTTAATAATTTGCATTTATCCCTGAAAGTTTTCCCCGTCAGAAGTTTGTAGTTGAATAAACATTAGTATTGAAAAAATTAAATCACTTTTCTGATAGAATGCCTTGCAAGAATGGCTTATTGAAGTAAAATATTATCTATTTGCTCAGCCCTAGTTGTTATATATAATTGATTATACAAATACAAATTCATCCTGCTAGGATTGCTGAACCATAAAAGAGCCAACACAGACATCTGCTTACAGCAAGAGCCGAACAAACTTTTTAAAGCCAAAAAAATTTTTAACATCCTTGTATTTCTGCTTTATCTTGTGTGTATAACTACCTAAGCAGCAAATTGGCTGGTTTTCTCCTAGTTTCGCCCATATCAGGACCTGGAATCAAATCCATGAATAGGATGCCAGCTGGATCAGTCTTACCTGCATTGATTTTATGAATCACATGAAATGTCTTACCTTTTAATGGAAAGAAGTCTCTGCTGCTTTCCATTCAGTGAAAATGAAGCACAAAGCATATAGTTTAGAGAGAGGCCTCTCCGACATCAATTTTTTTTGTCTTCACAAAAATCTGACCAATTTTCTGCCTCTGGGCTGAACCTGGCTGGCAGCTAAGCCCCCACTCAGTCACTGACTCCCTCCCACCAGGATGCAGGAGAGAATTGGAAGGGAAGATGTGAGACAAAACCAAACCAAACCAAACCCAACCAAAACACTTGTTTGTTGAGAAAATGACATTTTTATAAGTAAATAAAAGAAAAGAAAATAAGCAGCTGGCTTAAAGGCAGTCACTCATTACCACCTACCAACAGAACAACGTGCAACAATTACCTTGGAAAAAATCCTGTCAGTTTTACTGCTGAAGCCACTGGTTAAGGTATGAGATATCCTTTGTGTCAGCTGTCATTGACTGTGCTGGCTGTGCTGTATCTCCTCCAAACCTCTTGCTAAGCACAAGACCACTCTTTGGGGTAGCAGAGTAAGAAACAGGGAGCAACTTAAAGCTGCAGAGCTAAAATACTGGTGAGTTTCAACACACTGTTTTGGTCACAAATCCAAATCACAGCACTGTAAAGTCTACTAATTAGTAAATCATCTCCATAACAGCTGGACTCAGTACAAAAAAGGTATCCACAAAGACATTCCTCAAACATCATCTGGCCCTAGGTTTCATGGATCATGCCTATATAAAAGAGTAAAAGCAGAGTAGCACTGTATTTCAGCTGAAGCAGTACAGAAGCTGAAAAATTAGAATGTTTTATTTGCCAGTGGCACCAGTAACACCATAAAACTATCAGGTGCAGGTGCTCAGGCATCTGCAGGCAAGGGCTAAAGACCTGCCATCCCTAAGGAGAGACTGGGGCTGGTTCCCCATTTGCTCAGCTGGTTCCAGCCATCTCCAGCAGACCCACCACAGGACACAACAGAGCCCCTCAGCAGAGGTGGTGGCACCTGTGGGATGACACTTCTAAGAAAGGGCAGAATGCTGCATGGCAGCATGGAGTGAGGGCAAACGTGTGTGAGTGAGTCCTGTGGACACCAAGCTGAGAGAAGAAATAGGGGGAGGAATTGCTCCAGCAGCAAGAGCAGAGATTCCCCTCAGACTGTGAAGAGGACTAAGGTAAAGGACACATTTCCACGCATTCCACGGAGGACTCTGTGCTGAAACAGATAAACATACTTTGAAGGAAGCTGAAGGTCATCCAGAAGAACACACTGGAACAGGGGAAAAGTGTGAGGAGAAACAAATGGTAGCAAAGAGCTGTTATGGATTGACCCCCAACCTCACATCCCTCTTCCCTCTGTACCACTTGAGAAGCAGGGTCTTGTGAGAGGTGCAACGTTGAGCCTGGGAAAAAGTGAGGAGAGGGTGGTGGTTTAGTTTTTCATTTTTCACCTAGATCTGTTTTAATTGTCAATAAGTTAAATTCCTTTTCCCCACACTGAGTCTGTTTTGCCTGTGATATTAATGGTGAATGATCTCCCTATCCTTAATCTATGAGATTTTTTCATTGCATTTTCTCCCCTCATCCTGTGGGAGAAGGAGTATGAGAGAGTTTCTGGGTGATACAAGTAAAACATTCATGTTCATCCTCTTTATTCAAACTTTAATTCATATCCCACAGGAAAGCCCTTGTGCTAGGCGTGAACCAACTTCCTTTCTGAAATATTCAGAATTACTCAAGACCAATATCCTACATGTCAGATGAGCTTATCCGTGCACATGCAATGAAAACACATGCAATAAAAGGTGTATGTTATCAGTGAGATGCTGTTTTCACAATGAAAGTAGAAATTATGATTATACAGTATGGCTGCACCAGCAACAGCCCTACATTTCAACACAACAGAACATAAGAAGAACAGCATTGCAAGCTTCTAAGCAATCTTCTTTCTGGCCAAATAAATACTAAAAAATAGTCTGGATCACAAGGGATGATGCAGTAAAGTCTAATATTTGGAAAACAAACCCAAAAATGCCATGTTTGTGTTCAAGATCTTGCATCACATAAGAAAGTGAGCGTGTCTTTATAACAATGTGTCCAAACTCCTATCTTGGGGGTTATCCTTTTGGCTCAGCCTGAAGCACATAAGCCTGCTCTCATATTCAGGCTTCAACACTGAAAATGTGGATGAAAGATAAGCTTAGACTCAACTGAAGGTTAGGGCCAGCACTTATAATATAGGGTAGAAATTGCTATTGATTTTCCTTTTGCCATTTAATCAAAATTCTCTCAAATTTGGTTAGGTCACATATTTTTGAAAAATAAAACGTAGCCCACTCATATGATCAGAATATGCCTTTTCAGACTTTAACTAGATACACTGTAGAATATCTTGTACAAACATATTTTTGTTCCTTGTGTCAACGCTGCCTGGCATAATTTCGTGATTACACTTTCAAGACACAGAGGCAATTATAAGACTTTCTCTGAAGATTTTAATCTGTTAAAAGAATATAAAAAAAATAAAAACGTCTCTAATGTTTAAGACCAAAGTCTATCTAACCCAGCATCCTGTCTCTGAAGTAGTCAGTAAGGGACGTTAAAGAAAATAATTTAAACATAAGCAACTAAAACAAAGCAAGACAAAACAGAAATCCACGGTGCTAAAGTGGAATAAACTCTCTTTGTTATGTCCTTTCAGCTTCTGGCAACATATCCTTTAAAGATTTCCTGAGCTGGAGAATCACTTCATCATGTTTAACAGCTCTGGACGCTTTTCTTTCATTAATTTGTATAATCACTTTTTAAAACCCATTTATGCATGTGGCCTCCACAATATTTTGTGGTAATCAGTTCCACAATGAAATGATGTGACCTGTGAAAAAAATGGTTTTTTTCTGTCCCTTGTAGACATGTCACTTAATAATTTATTAAATATGCATGTAATTCTGATTGCTTGCATGGGATATATTCTCTCTTTTCATGATGCTCTTGACTTTATGTTTTTTTTTTTATTATGCTCTTCCTCAGTTACTCTCTTTTTTTATTTTTCTTCCTTCTTTTTTTTTTCTTTTATTCTCCCTTCTAAGACTCTGAGTGCATTTAAATTGTCCTTGGACATAAGTTATTCTCTACTTCTGATCACTATTGTCAGTCTTCTCTGTACCTTTCTTAGTTCTCATATATCCTTTTGAAATGAGGGATTAGAAGTTTATATTGTATTCCAGATGCAAGTACCATCATCAAGTGAATTTCTATGGATTTCTATGGTTATATAGTATTTCATATTTTCTTCTAAAATCCCTCCTTAATAATTGCTAACATTCTGCTTGCCTTTGCAACTACTGCAGGGTATTGATCTGATGTTTTGTGAGAAATATCCAATGACTACAAAATCCTTTTCTTGGACCAGAGTAATGAATTTAGAGTCCATCGCAGTGTTTGAGCCTTTACTGCTGTTTTAACCATACTGATTGCTTTATACTTGTTGACATGAAATTCCATACTACATTATATCACACAGTCAGTGAGTCTCATAAGTTTTGTTCTGAGGCTCTTTGCAGTCAGCTTTAGTTTTGTGTCTCTTGAATAATTAAACAAGTAATTAATAACTGTAGCATAACATATACACAAGAGGACTGAACAAAGATAGGACAGACATTTCTTAACATTTCACTGCTCAGCTTTGCAGATTTAATGCTCTTTTAGATTTTAAAGTTAAGGTTTAAAAATTTAGTTATATTGTCTCAAGTGGACATCAGTAAATAATTATGTGTACACACACATGAACGCATGGTGACAAATATCATCACTAAAATAAAAAAGATTAATGTTTATCAAGGTATTCAAAGTACCAATCAGACATATAGAAATAACTTAAAAAAGAAGAAAAGAGCACAACTCATCCATAAAAATGCAAATAAGGACACAGACAAGCATCTATTCAGTTTAAAAAGATCTTGTACTGCAATTTCTCCTAGACATTTCAGCATACAGGAAAATGTCTGAGTAGCAGTGAGTATTCTTCCATTAAACATAAGTAACAGTTGTATTTTAGTCAACACATCTTCATTTCAAGGTACATATTCAAAACCCCTGACCTTTATAGTAAAAAAAAAAAAAAAATCAAAGAAAGGAAAAGTAAGTTCTTTTATTCAGGCTTGGAGATTTGCAGTGTTGTATGATTGACACAGGAAAAATATTATGTTGTACAATTCTATGACAGACAACCCCAGGGCTATTCAGATGAGAGAACTAATAACCATGCTGGCAAAAGAAATTTCTTATTAAAACCTTGTTAAGGAACTACAATAATTCATTAAGGGTTATATCATTATAAAAATCCATCATTGTTATAGACTGTTTCCTGGGGCTTCAGTTTAGTAAAGTTTGACGTGCCCTTTATGCTCCAAAATTAGGTAAAGCTAAAAATGATTTATGCACTGAAAATGTTAAAGATTTTATAAAGCACAAAAATAACTATGCACAGCTTCCTAACCTTGGCATAGTACCTCAGGGGTTCACAGCATAAGAAAAAAATGTCTTTTAAAATGGACTATTTAAAGCCTTGTGTATTCAATGGGTCAAAACCTGCTTACATTAAAAACAGTGGGACTGCAAATGCCTTCAGTGGGAATAAGCTTTTTCACATGGAAAAAATAATTTGAGAGTAACTAAAGGTAACATCAAATGGGGCTTATGAGACCAAATTAAAAAAAAAAAAAAAAAAAAAAAAAAAAAA
>VXBB01007132.1:46107-62528 GCA_013399915.1 Illadopsis cleaveri | reverse complement strand
AAAACAAAAACAACAACCCAAAAAAAACCAAACCACCAAACCCAACACACAAAACCCCCCAAACAAACAAAAAACTGAAAACCAGAATAACAGGAAAAAATGAAAGAAAGGAGGTTGTTTCTCACTTTTCTGTACTGAGAAACCAATCTCTAGAAAGGCAATATTTACTTACCCTGGAATTTTTTAAAAGAACAACAAACTGGTAATCAAAGTGGCTGTCCCAGGCCTGAACTGTAAAAATGCTTTGTGTGTGAACTGCTGGCATTTCCAGTCCACAATGGGAAGGGAACTTTGTGTATCGTGTTTCTATCATCTACCTTTACAGGGTTTTGATAACTTTACTTGCCAGGACAGCTTCTGGCGAATTAAAAAATACATCTGCACGTCCAAGTGCAGATGGGATGAGGTCCTACAAAAAATCACCATTTTATTTGTTTCTTAATCATTTGTGATTTTGTTATCCATTTTTCCGTTTAAAGAAGTGCCTATCCAATGCCTTAGGCAATTGTGCATAAAACTTGAAACAATCCCATCAGTGTTTTCTGAGGACTAACCAAGCAGCTGGTCTGAACAGAGAGAGCTTTCACCAGGATCCTGATTTCTCCCCAAGCAGCTCTTTTCCCCTCACAAAGGTGCATTTCAGCAGACCTGCTGGAAGTCTTGTGTGACATATAGACTCCCTGGGCAAGCCAGTCTTTAAAATCTGCTTTTAGCTCCTCTGGCAGCTCTACTACTCCAGAGATTTCTGAGCTTCTGTTCTTTGCTCTCATGAAGAGATGGATGGTGGTTAGGATAAACACATGGAAAAACAGAACAATGGCACATTTCAACGTGGAAGTGAAGATTAGTAGAAAGGGAGTTAAAAGGTGGATATTTTTAGGAGATAGGAGAGCACAGGTGTCCTTTTGTATTAAGTAAAAAATAAGTTCTTTAAAACATGCTTTTGCCTTCACTCTGCCAATCAGCATGCATGGGAATTAAACATCTGGAGCTATGGTGTGTCTGAAGTTTATTTCAAAAGAAACCAGCTTTTAAAAGTCCATCCCCTTGTGTCTGATTTAAGTGCCTTCTGAAAAATAAGCAGTAGGACAGCTAAGGACAAGTTGGCTTCTCTTTGCTGGAGACAATTATCCATGTGTTTTGAGGCTCATGCAGGGATAGAAGTCATTTGTGTGTTCACATTGTAAAAGCCAAGTCAGTCCTGATTGTAGCAGTGATTTAGCAGCAGATTTCCTTATCATAATATTCAATACTTATATTGATATAATCTTAGTAAGAACAGTTTGGTGGAATGGAATTTAGATCCAGATTTCATTTCCCTGAATGTAGGTGCCTAAAGGAAAGAAAAATATGTACATTTCCTGTGTACTTAATCAATACAACCAACGAAGCCTGGAGAGAAAATCAAAGGTCCAGCCTTTAAGCCTACCTAAGCTAAGAGTGGTTTGAACTGCTCTCCAGGATCTTCACATTGTCCTGATCTACAGCCTCCTCCAAAACTGCTGGGGGACCACAGGATGTTCTTGTCCCAGTTTTCAGCAATGCACTTGCATATGAACAAAGAATCCCTTACCTGGAAATTCCTCCCTTTATTCCTTTGGTGTACCGATGGGGTCAAGGATACTGGTAAAATACCAAGTTAGAGGCAGCCTGACTTCAGTGCAGCCGCCTTTTAGTTTAAGGGTTACCCTCCAACACTCACCACCCTGTTTAGGTTCCAAAATAAATTAGTGATATTTTCAGAAGGCCTGAGTACTGTCAGTTCTGGATGAAGTCAGCATTCTCACAGGATAGGGAAAGTTGTAAATTTTTTTTGGGCAGCAAGTCTAACTTTAAAAATGTCGCCATATTTATTTAAAATTTAAAAGAATTGTATTTGTGAGTCACATTGTCACCCAATGGTGTGAAATCAGACAATGGGAAATTTTCAACACTACAAAACTGCATCAAATTTTTAATCAGAGCAATATTTTTAAAAATGATGAAAGATTCCTGCAAAAGAATCAATAACCTATTTCAGGAATAAAAAGACATAATGAGAGTTTTATACAACTTGAAGAAATGGCAACAAGTGAGAAATTTAATGAGAAAGCTTTAAACATTAAAATTTAATTCCTGCAGCACCTAATATTCAACATGTTGATGTCAGGGCACTCAATGTCCTGCATAACTTCAGCAACTGAACTTCTGGACAGCCTTGAGTTTTTTTTCTGTGCTATGACAAAGAGAAGACTGGAGAACCATTTTTTGTGTATCTAGGGCAAAGGAAACAGTAGTCTACAAATGTGGACAGAGGTGAGGGAACTGTCTGGAAAGGAAAATGTATGGCTATGAGGTTTTCCAAAATTATATTTGTGGCTCTACAGGTAGACAAAAAATCACTCCACAAGCATCCTATTATTATGTTAAAAAAACTCTGGAAATATATATCTGCCCACATATCAAGATTGCTGTTAATAGTGAACAAAAATGGTCTGGAGATTCTGAAGTCATACTTACATACACATGCAGCATGTACACACACACACATGCAAATATTACTTAAAGGTGCATTTAATTTAGTTCTTTTGTTCTGGTATAAGCCAGAATTACCTGGTAAAGTCAGTGGAGCTCTGAGTGTCAATGGGATGAGAATAAAGGGGGTTTTATTCCTGGTTAGGGAAGTTTGGGACTTCCTTCCTTCCTTCCTTCCTTCCTTCCTTCCTTCCTTCCTTCCTTCCTTTTTCCTGTTGGGCAGCTGAAGCTAAATGCTGCAAAAATTTGTGATTTGAAAAACAAAAATTAACAAATTCTAGCATATAATCGCTCTTTTCCTTCAACTATATAGTAAATGTTGTCAAATGCACTGTGATCTTAACTTCAGTATTCCTTATAATGGCACAATTTATTATTCATTTAGTTCCATAGAAGAAAGTAGAGTTAATCAGAATGACATTGTTATAAATAAGAGGAGAATCAGATTTTGAAAGACAACATCTTGCTGTCTGTTACATAGCTGTCAAAATGGATGAAAAAACCCTGTTATGTTTCTCTGGACCATGTACCTTTAAAAGCAGAACTGTCAGTGATTGATGGAGTTCCCATGAAAGATACAACAATTGTAATGCTGCTACACATGTGAACATCTCCCTGTACATCAGTGTCATTCAGGCACGAATTTTCTAAGTTGACCCAAGAAGGTTTCTTCTGCCAAAAAAAAAAAACCCAAAAACAACCAAACAAAAGCCTTCTTGAACCTCGCTCAAAACCACAAACAAGCAAACAAAAAAGAATTGCATGTCAAATACATTTAAATATAAAATATAGTAGGTAACTATTAGAGGTTTTGCTGGTTTTAAAAACTCAGTGCCTATTACTAGGACAGATACTTCACTTTGATTTCACAAAAGAGTTTCTGGGAAAAACAGAGGGAATTTGATTACTGTGGGATCCATTAAATTGAAAAAAATTAAAAAATTTAAAAACCTACCCAAACCGAGCAAAAACAGTGGGAAAAAGAGAAAAAGTTTCTAAAATCTTTGAAAGAGATTTTGTCTTGCAGTTTGGGAGTTTACTCAGGATGACATAGACTCAAATCTGCTCTCCCTCTAAGGCGTTAAGTCTACAACATTCAAAAGAAGGACTTCATGAACAGTCCTTCCTGAACACTTTCATGACATAAGTTGAGACAGGACATATTCAGTACTTCTTGCCTTTAGAGGAGCTACAAAAATAGTCTTTGAAAGTTTCGCTGGAAATTTTGTTGGAGCTGAACTTGCAATCAAAGTGAAAAAACCCTAATTTTTTTATAACAATTGCTTTAAATTTTCAATCTCCTGGCATTCTATGCAATGTGACAAATGATTGAATGACTGCCTCTGAACATCTTCCAAGTTGATGGCTAAGATATTCTTCTGTGCTAGAGCTCGGTGACAACATTGTCTCTAGGTTTTTGACCTTCAAGGGAATTAGTGAAGCATTTCTTATGGCATAATTTGTTATTCATTTTGCACAGGTAAACAAGACTAGAGACGAGTGAGCATGTTAAACTGGTAAAGGCACCCAAAGAAAAAATGAATTTAAAAACAAAGGGAAAAAGATGGAACAGAAATTGAACAGCATAAGCAAAACTTGTACCTTGTTTTACCTTTTTGTCTGTTAACAGCAATTACCCCAATCCTTATCCATCACAAAGCAAACAAACAGACTTCTGGAAACATGGAGCAAAAGCCAGGGCTGACAGTTCTGCAGCCAGCTCAACAGCAGTAGAATCTTTACTGGGTTCCATCTGCAGCACAAAAACCAAGCTGTATTTCCCTTTTAAGACCTCTTATGGAAACAACTTGAAACTAGTAATGATTGATGTGTTTTTTATCAAACACACATAGCTAATCCAGTAACTGGATCTCTCACATCTGTGTGGCATTTTCAGGCTAATGAACAACAATTAAAGCTGGACACTGGGACATTCCCTTTTTTACCATAATTCACTAAGGGCTGGAGCTTCAGTCATAGTATCTTCTAAAGCTTTACAATTTTTTTTTCTATGACTATAAATGAGTTTTTTATTCTGCAGATTTTAAGACTGTGGTAGAAGTCTTTTTGTTGCTATTGTTCACAGTTGAAGGAGAAGGTTATTTGTTTTACTAAGATAAGGTTTCTAAAGCATCCTGCTTTAAAAAAATGGAGCAAAAACAGATGATGTTTTCTCTCTTTTTCTAGTTATCTATTATTTTCTAAAGAAACTGAAATGCCATCTTGCCTCCTGGATAAATTATCTCTTTGTTTAAAACACAGGCAAAAAGCCTCCAAGATATAAATAAAGGTCAGCTGAAGAGGTTCAGTTTAGCACAGGCATTGCTAAACACGAAGTTGTTTAGCTGGACTTTCAACAACTTGTATATTTTCTTTTTCTTACATTGAACACTCTCATTATATTTACTTCTGGTGGCTTGCAGTAAAATCACCCAGGCCAGAGCAAGGGCCCAAGCGCCAGCACTGCAGTTACCCTTCCTTTTAGTCCTTAGTGCAGCTCTGTCCTCTGTGGGCTCAGTCCATCTCAAACAATGCCCAGTTATAGCCAGGGAGTTAGCTCAAACATTACGTTCTCAGTAAGCAGTTTGTTTGCAGTTACATTATGTGTCACAGCATTTAACCATAGGCTACATACTGTGCCTTAGCACAGAGGTAATCTTATGGTCAAAACAAAATTCCACTCATGTCATCCACCATCTCACCTTTTTTGGAGCAACTCCAAAGTGAATATTAAAATTGGAAATTATTTCATTTGTATTCATACACTGTATTGAAGATGTAGTTTCAAATTTCTTCAATGACAGATATTTATGGAGCAGCCCTGGATGTTTTTACAGATTGGGAAAGAGATGCTGGAGAGCAGCTGGAAAGGGACATGGGGGTCCTGGTTGATGGCAAGTTGAACAGAGTCAGCAATGCCCTGGCAGCCAGGAGGGACAACCTTGTTCTGGGGGTACATCAGGCACAGCATCACCAGCCAGACAAGTGAGGAGATTGTCCCACTCTGCTCTGAGCTGGGGCGGCCTCATCTCCAGTCCTGGGGGCTGGTTTGGGTGCCACAATGTAAGAAAGACATTAAACTATTAGGGAGTGTCCAAAGAAGGACAATGACAATGGTGAAGGACCTTGAGGGGAAGCCCTATGAGGAGTAGCTGAAGTCACTTGGTCTCGTCAGCCTGGAGAAGAGGAGACCGAGGGGAGACCTCATTGCAGTTACAACTTCCTTGTGAGGGGAAGAGCAGGGGCAGGCACTGACCTCTTTGTGGCGACAGTGACAGGACCTCAGGGAATGGCCTGAAGCTGTGTCAGAGGATGTTTAATTTGGATATTAGAAAAAGGTTGTTCACTCAGAGGGTGGTAGGGCACTGGAACAGGCTCCCCAGGGAAATAGTCAAGCACCAGCCTGACAGAGTTCAAGAAATGTTTGGACAACACTCTCAGGCACACTCTCTGGTGTGACTCCTGGGGACGGTGCTTTGCAGGGCTAGGAGTTAGATACAGAATCTGAGAATGTGTTGAGCTGGAAGGGACCCACAGACATGGAGTTCAAGCTTTTAATATTATAAGTAACTTTTCTCTTGGATTCAATGAACCGAATTGTTGTGGTTTAAACCCAGCCAGCCACCAAGCCATTAACAGACACTCACTCACTCACTCACTCCCCACCAGCAGGATCAGAGAGCACTGGAAGTGTAAAAGCCAGAAAACTCATGGGGTAAGACAAAGACAATTCAATAAGGAAAGCAAAAGCTGCACACACAAGCAAAACAAATCAAGGAATGGGCAGGAAGGTGTTCAGCCATGTCGAGGAGAGCAGGGCCCCACCATGTGTAATGGTTACTTGGAAGAACAAATGCCATCACCCCAAATTACCCCCTTCCTTCTTCCCCCACTTTTATATACTGAGCATGAGGCCACATGGTCTGCAATACCTCTCTGGTCAGTTTGTGTCACCTGTCCCAGCTGTGTCTTCTCCCAATCCCCCGTACACACCCAACCTCCTTGCCAGTGTGGCAGTATGAAGAGAGAAAGGCCTTGGCTCTGTGTAAACCTTGCTCAATAATAACAAAAACATCTCTGTATTACCAACCCTGTGTTCAGTACAAATCTAAAACATAGTCCCATACCAGCCACTGTGAAGACAGTTAATTCCACCCCAACCAAAACCAGCACACCTATGAACAAAGAGGATCAGGAAGCTCCACTTGAACATAAAAAATAACTTTCCTATGAGGATGATGGAGCACTTGTGTAGATTCCCCAGAGATTCAGGCAATATCTCCTTCCCTGGAGAAATCCAAAGCACAATCCCAAGTGATGTACTTTAGGGAGCTGTACTTGAGCAGGGAGGTTGGACTAGACTGACCTGCACTGCTCCCTTCTAATCTTAAACATTATGTAACCATCATCTCAGATGGAATCAATGCATATCACAAGTTTTAGCCTTTGAAGAGAGTTATTTTAAGAGACCAAACCAAAATCTTCCGCCTTTTTTTTTACATTATAATTCTAGTTTGAGCAGGACATGCCTTTGAATCAGCAGCGTACCTAACAACTCTCAAGCATAAATCTCATATTGAATTTTGTCCTAGGGTGAGGTATTATTAGGCAACAGGAATGTCTTCTTCCCCCTTTTCTTTCATACTTGTAGAGATATAGAAAGCCTCTTATTTGGTACCTAAAAGTCCAATATATGTTGTGACTTGACATAATAGCTTAGTGAATTAAACATAAACTTCATACAAAAACAAAAAGTATTGATTCTCTGTTTTTGTGGATAAAGAAAAACTTTGAATTCCAGACAAAGAAAAAATGTTAAATTAAAGAAATATAAGACACAAGTTTTTGCACAAGCACATGGAAAATTATTGCAATCTACTGAAGTAAACTAACTACAACAGAATCAAAATTCCAACCAGGTATCTTTAACATCTCTTTAGTTTGAGTAGAATAAGATAAACTCACATTAATGGATTAATGCACTACATTATGTAAGTAAGATTAGATATGTAGATAAATAATATGTTGTCCCTGGATTACACAATTACTTAAAAAGAAAAATCCAGATTACTTATAAACAAATACCCAAATAAAAGCTGGGCTGCAGTCTCTGAAATGATTTTCAGTGAGACAGATTTCTAAAACTATTTATATGTCCAAAATAAAGTGCTTTAGTGGATGTTGGAAGACCTTGGCCTTCTTATAAGTGTTGGTTTGAGAATAATGCTGCTTCAAAAAATTCAAAAGCTAGAAATCTGCATTATTTAGAAGCCTAAATATATAAAAATCCCAAATTATTTCACTATTGCCTGAACTTTGACATCTTCTTTGTATGCACATATTGCTGCTGCTTATTTTAACCAACAAGGTAAATCACATAGCCAAGGTCACAGAATTGAAGAATGTAGTAGTCTTATTTGTCCAGGTGAGACTAAGACCTATCTTTTCTTTCTCTTTCCCTTTCATCCAGAAGGTAGAGGTCTCAAAGGACTGTAGTGCCCGGTCAAAGGTTAAGAGCAATAGCTTTAGATCCTTTCTTCTGCTAAGGCATCAGAAGTCTCTTTTGAGTACTCTCTTTTTTTTTCTCTCTACATGAACTCCTGGTGAGAATTTCCCTCCCTTTGGGGCGCTTTTAGTTTTGCTACTTTCTAGGCTTTGAGAAAACTTATTCACTGTTCTGCCTGTCTGGATCTGATCCTGAGGTTTAAACTAGGTGGTATAACTTGTTTGTCTCAATATTTGAATGGAATCAGAAGAGAGATATTCTCTAGTTTTATATTAGAGAGGTGCCTAGTGGGATACTAAAAATCTTTTCACGTGCACTTATTTGATATCTGCCTTACACTGTGTTGAATTTATTATTTCCTGTTGGGATATTAAAGGAAATTAATATCATAGACAATTTTCTAAGTCTTTTTGGTTGGCTAGTTGGGGTTTTTTGTTGGGTTGGTTGGTCGGTATTTTGGTATGTTTGTTAGGATGGTTTTTTTGTTTGTTTTTTTTGTTTGTTTGTTTATTGGGGTTTTTGCATGCGTGTGTGTACTTTTGTTTGTTTGGAGATGTCCCATTGAAAACGGAAGAAAGAAATAAAATGAAAAGGATGAAAGGACCAAATTACATGCTAACCTTATGAAAATTGACAATTGAAAAAACCCAATCATTAGAATCAAAACGTAAATAAGAACAGCTTTCTGTTCTTAAAATATTCAGAGTTACCTATCCTGCAGAACAACATTTGTTTCTTACAAGGCACACTCATTGTGCTTGCAATGATTTGTGTGCAAAATACATAACTTTCTAAGTATAGTACATTATTAAATTGCTGCAGTACAAACCCAATTTCTCTCTCTATGATGGCTTCCTATCTATCCAGCAAGTTCAAAGGCTTTCTGTCCTCACCTTCAGTTTACTCAAAAACTGGATCTCAAAATACATACAACGATCCTCAGCACATATCCATATAAATCAATAAGAAAATATACAGATTTAAAGTGACAAATTTTACATGTATTTATTGATTCATGATTCACCTGTCTTCAGATACTAGAGACAAAAAGGGTTGGAGAATATATATACTGAATAAAGTGGAAATATCAACCACAGAGATTTTTACAAGGATCTCCTGCTAGGAATGAGATGCAGGTAAAGAATAAGCCTGGAAGGGATTGTCTGAAGTGTAAGAATTCTGTCATGGACAGATCTGAGCTAGAAGCTGAGCCTACAATTCTGGGAAAGGTGACTTCTTCAAAGCAATGGGATAAAAAGGGGGATACCTCTGCAGAATGGTTCTTAATAGGTGTGTTCACAGAAATACGCAAATACAAATGAAAGGGCAATGTCATCTCTTCAAGATGATCATCACATGGAGGAGATGTAAAAATAATTTAAAAAAAAAATCAAGCTTTATCTTCTAAAAGCTGTGCCAAAAAATTAGATGTGTTATATTTAAGCATCTTCAGAGAGATTTCTAGGGGTATGAATAGGAGACAAATTTAGGTAAGAACTTGGCTTTGTCCTCTTTCCTCCCTCAGAGAACTTGACATGTAAACACTAAGCTAACTGGAAAATCACACTGGTCTTTGTTCGGTGTGTGATTTCTAAGTCTCATTCTTTTAATGAATTCTAATTCTTCTAATTTTAATTGTTTTACATTTATACATGTTTCAACAAGAGGAGACAACAAAAAGTAAAAAAGCAAAGTAAGAAAAAAAGGGAAAATAGCTGAAGTTCATTGTAGAATAACCACTCATGAAGAGGTTTTCCCCTAGCCTAGATAAAAATGGACGGAGGCACTGACGATCATTTGTCTGTGTTGTGACTCAGATGTTTTCCTCAGAGTGGAAAAGTATTTTCAAAAGATTCTGATTTGTTCGAGGTGACCTATGATCTGTGCTTTGCATGGTATACTGTAGGCAGATACCTGATAAGTATATTCAAGAGTAAACTTCGATTTGTAATTTTTCTGGTTACCCCTAAGCTCTACCAGTGTACTTGGACTGTGAGCTTCATAAATTTTAGATAAACTGTGAACCAAAAAATGTTCCAGGAATAAGGCTGCAGCTTTAGAGGTTTTCTGAAGCTTCATAAATAACAAGTCTTGGATTGTCACCACAAAATCACATAGACTTGAACATAAGCTAAAATGTTCACAATTTCGCTTCCTCCTTGCCTCTTAGAACATTTTCATCTCTTGGGCTTGACAAAGGTCCATAGTAAATGCTCTCTCTCTCTGACAATATTTTAGTATTGGGTCTCCCACAAATACAAAGCCATTCCTCTTCCCACCTTGCTATGGCTTTCTAATTTCATTCATAAAATTGTTCTAATTTGAAAGGTTGAGTTTTATCTGTCAGTACAAACATATTTTTAAGTATAAACTGAAGTTAGATATTAATAAATATTATACAATGATCTTTTGTCCTTTGAGGAGTTCTGCAAGATATTTTTTATTCATTCTGTCTGTTTCTTAGGAAATCATAAGAAAACATGTAATATTTGCCTTCAATATTATGAAAACCAGAGAAGACTCAAAAAACTCCAAGAAAGCCCCATGAGGTTTGCTGATTTCCACGTAAAAGTAAATGATTAAATGAAATTTAAACTAACTTACAGTAAACCAGTGTCAGACAATGTATGTAATATATCAAGATCAAAAGGCAGGTGATTCTTTGAGACAGTAACTCTGAGAGCAGGGAGTAACTATTCTTTTTTTCTTTTTAATTGGAAAACCATTGTGTGCTGTTTTGTATTCTTCACAAGTTTTAATTAGGACAGTTTGCTGGTAGGTGCCCAAAGTAAATACATGTGGATATAGCACTCTGTCTCTTAAGAAATGTCTATGGTATACAGTATTTAAAATGATTATGCCTTTGTGACTCTATGTATCCTTTATTTCATCACTCCCTTGGTAGTGTAGCTTATTTTCTAAGTTAAACAAAGGTATTGGCAGAGACGCTACAAAGTGTTCTAATCTCCTGACCCTCATGCTGACAGTTCAATATATTTTGGAACAACTAAAGATATGGAAGTGGAATTATGAAACAAGCAGCCACTTTAGAAGAATGTTCTATAAATTTATAGCTTTACTGTGCAGTGGAACTGCTGTAATTTTAAAAGAGCAAGGACATACATCTGGAAAATAAAACATAATGGTAGTGGCTCACTGGAAGAAAAAGATAAAAAGATCTGTCAAATAAAATTGTACAGAAAATGTGAGATTATTGGTTTCATTGGGATTTATTAATTTGATAAATCTAAATTCTTGTTTGCTAAATGAGGGTGGGGAAACTGCCGGGCAGGCTGATGGTTTACAAGCACTTTATAACATGTTCTGGTTTTATTTTTCACCTATATCTACAATTCATGCAGTCAGCTAGGGAAAGGTTCTCTCCCTTCAGCAGGCCGGTTCTTGCAGTAACTCAAAGCACATATATTCAAGCATCAAATGTCACCACATTGCCATCTTACTGTGAGTGACTGGAATTTGCTTCCTATTGTTAGTGGTGCTGAAAATTTCTGCTAGATACTACAGAGTTCATAATGTGTTGTCTAAACTGAAAACATTTTCAGGGACTGAACTGACCTTTTAGAAAACTGCACTTTCATCCTTAAAGTGCTGAACTATTGCAATATTTCATTTAAAAGGTTATTTAAACTTTTTTCATCTTTTTGTGGAAAAGGGTAAGGATTATTTTGTGAAAGAAGTATCTTCATATAACTCTTCTGTGTCAAAAAACAAGGAAGAATACTACTCATTACTCTAAAATTGTTTCAAGAAAACTAGGCAGAAAAGACCACGGCTGCTATTCTCCCTGAGAAATGAGCAGATAATTGTATTTAATATTTAATACTTGCTTTCTAGTTCTAATTAATAGTTATTAGAGATAAAGTGGATTTTTTTCTGTGAACATTCTGCGAAGAAATGAGAAGAAGAAAATATTTTTCTTCTGTTATTGACTTGGAACTAAGGTACAGAAAAAAGATGAGCTGCTGCTCACCGTCAGTCAGAAAAATCTGCAACAAAATGAGTACTTCTCCAGTACCAGTTAAACATCCCAACAAAAAATATCTTCCCCTACCAATTTGGCTGAAAAGGGATTGATTACTTGTAGAGCCTGACCATGATACAGCACCTGTGCATTTAAAAGAAGGAAAAAGAAATTGAACCAGATTGCAGAGTTGCCAGCCTGAAGAGAGCTGACCACAAACAGCCTTTTCCCCTACGATTTATCAGAGGAAGGGAAAAGAAGTATTAAAGATAGGATTAATCCTCTTTAGAGGGGAGAATGTGGGAAATGATTACTGCAAGAACTGGTTGGCTCTAGTGCTAAGGGATCAGATTTTAGAAAAAAATAACAGCCTGCTTCCAAATGATAAATGAATATGTGAGCTTCACTGATGGCACACATGACGGTTTTTAGACTTAGAAGAAGTGACAGAGGAAGATGAGCAGTCATGTAAGTGGCAGGGTAAGTGTATTAAAGGCATAGCATAAGAGAAACGAGCTGACATAAAGACCAGTGACCGTAAGGAGAGGTGATAAAAAAAGAGAAGGGAATATATTAAGGAAATGAGTTAACTCTTCACTTTCCGTATCTGGTATAACTCTTAGGTCAATTAAGTAAACAGCGTTGTTCTAGGAAATAAGTGAAGAAATGTGGAATCAACAACAGAAAGAAAGAAATACAGAAGATTTAAGTATATGTCTTGCTGGCAAAACATCATCTTCTTAGAAAAATTGATATGCATTTGATACTTTTTTCATTATCAAAACCATGGGTATTTGGGTATTTGGCATTTCCAGAAGGCTCAAACTCATGTGATTAAAGAAAACAGACATAACTGAGTAAGGTACAGCTCAGTCACTTATTCCTGGCCTAGTTGGGTTGCCAAACAATACAGATTACATGCAAATTTTTCCTTTAAAATTTAAAATAATTTATATTTTCTTGAGCTTGGCTGGGTTAGGACTGCACTACATCAACAGAGGATCAGCTGCTGAACGTAATTTATTAAGCTGGTATAGCTTATATATTTCAGCCACAAATCTCAAACGAAAATGAACTAAATAAAATTAAATTAAGCTTTTAGGGACTACTGTAGAATTATTGGACCAACATAAAATGCTTTTTTCTAAAGAAATATCTATCATATTTCAGAAGAGAGTATGAGACCAAGGACCAATTAAAAAGTGGGCCACTCTTTTTTGGAGGCAAGAAGCCAATGCACAAAGATGTTCCATTATTGAAAGCTTCTGGAAGCAGTGAGCAGTGCAACTGAGGTATTACTTATTTTTGTAACTTCTACAGAAGTTGAAACAGCTGCAAGTAGATCCTAAGGGAGAAAACAGAAGCTCAGTCCACACTTTAACCCTAGCACTGACACAAACAGGAAGCTTCCTCTGAAAGATGATTCAGCTACTAACTAAACAGCCACTCAGATCTTTGTTGGAGTTGAAGCTGTTCTTACTGCATAAACATGAGCTTTTCAGCAACAGAACACCGTAGGGAAGTGAAGTAATCCTTTGGGCCTTCTATTGCCTTGCAGTAGTTGTAGCTGCTTACCTCTTACCTGTCTAGGTGTAGAATATTTATAAGATCACAGGATGAATGGTGTGGGTCGAAAGGGACCTTTAAATGTCATCTAGTCCAACTCCACTGCAATGAGCAAGGACATCTTCAGGGACATCGCGTTGCTCAGAGCCCCTGTACCTAGCCTTGAATGTTTAAAGGGATGGGGGATCCACCACCTCTATGGCCACCCTATTATATTTTTACATCTCTTTTTAACTCACTTTTCAAAGGTATTAAGGACTGCACGTAACATAAACAAATGGAATAGTCAACCAACAATACTTTCTTTGTTGATGAAATTGTATTAGATTTTTTTTTTTTGAGAAATTATTTGCCTTAGAATAGGGTAGCATAGTGATGTTCACTTAAAATTGATAGCTATAAAAAGGTACCACTTACTTTTCCACTTTTTTTTTTTTTTGTGAGAGACTTTTAATATAGAATTATCAATAGCTGTGGAAAGTAAGATGCCATGCAGCAGTAACTATGGAGATAAATGTTTACATTTAATAGTCAGCAATATATTCATGTTGCTGCATCAGGAGCATGCATCTTATGGCCGCTGTTTTACTCCCCCAGGTCAAATATGTTGCAGATGTTCAATGTATTAAATGATATGTGCCTATTTGTATTGAACAAAACCAAATGCAACTATAAGACATACTTCAAAATAAGAATTAAAAAAAAAATAACCCTGACACTGCAATTACTTCCTATCTTGAGGAAAAAAAGCATGGCAGTATGTTACCAATACTCAGTGAAAAATTAAGAATGGCAATCCTTGTGTACTAATTTGTCAGATTAAAAGAAATGTGAAATTAGATGAGAAAACCAAGCTTTTTGGGAAAACAATCAATTTTTTTACTTAATATAGTAAAGCATTGCTCTTGTTTTACAAACATACTGGGTTTGCATTTTTTAAAATAAACCTATCTGGTTGGAAGTTTTACTCTGCCCTTTTAAGGGTGTTTTAATATATTGAGGTTTTTAATATAACTTGTTGATAAATTTCCATCAAAATCTACTGAATGTGGAATGTGCATTTTCCTTGATATTGACATTTTTCATGGGTAAATGTCAGATTGTCACCTTTTTTTTCCTTCCCCCTAATTTTCTTTTAGGGACTGTATATAGAACATCTTTCATGTCAACATCACAGTAATACTTCCATCCACTGAAGTTCTTAATTTCCTCCATAAGAACTGCAGATTTCAGGATTCTGGGGTCTTGTGATGATGACACTGCATCACTATGGTACAGTCAGTATGAGAAGTTTTCCTAAAAAAAAAACTTACATGAGAGTCTAAAACACAAGAAGAAATACTGTGATCAAAATCAACAAAATTATTTACTTATTATTATAGACCAAAACGACCACAAGATTTTGAAGGATCAGGCTCTTAACAACCCCTTTCGTTTCAAAACTCATAGCAAATTTATGAGATGCTGAGTTTTGTTTATGATTTAAATATCATAGAGATACTTGTATCTGTCCTATTGGTAGTTATTACAGCAGACAGGAATACCAAGTTAGTTAGGGACAACAATCCTAATTTTCATTGATTTCATCAGGGACTCAGGCACCAAAATCCTCTTCAGCCAGGCACCTACGGACAGTTGTGAACTAGCAATCGTTATTCATATTGCTGAGCACTCACCCATTAATCAGGGTAAAACTTGAGAATTGAGAATGACATATTTGTCAGTCCTCCTCACTTCCCATAAACACTTTTGTTGATTTTCACTTATATGTACAATACGAAATGAGTGGAACAGTGCACTTTACTGAATCAATACAGAGCATGATGATTTAAAGTGTCAGGATATAAGGCACAGATAAGAAAAAAACAGGAGGCAAGAATAGCAACATTACTGAGAAATGAAATAGAATCTGCTGAGAAAAATGGCATAAACGCTTGGAATGACAGTAGAGAAAGTTTTGATAGAAATTTGGATAATAAAGGCAGTCAGGTAATTCACTGATGTAGCTACAGATCTCTTGGGCAGTTAGAGCAGATATGGCAGTATACTCAGCATGGTGTCTAAGAGCTTGGCTTTAATCTTTATCAAAGGAAAAGTAATTACCTTGATACTGATTTTGAAGAAATTAAGCAAAAATTAAGGAGGATTTTTTTTTTCCAAGGAGCTATAAATTGTTGGGAGGGAGGTGATGGGAAAGGGTGTTTGTTTTCATTTAATTCTTTTGGTTTTGTTTTTTCTGCTAAATAGCCTAGAGGCAATTCTGTATGTAATACAATGACTTGAGAGAGGTATAAACACAGTAGATATTGAGAACATGCACTATGCAGCAAATAAAAAATCTTCAGATTTGGTGTACTTATGAGACTTCTAAGAGGAGAAAAAGAAGTGTACTGTGTTGGAGCTTGCACAAAGGGAATGGGACAGCTGGGATACGTTCCTTGAGCTTTATTGCAACATCAGCCTCATAACAGGGTGAGAATTGAAGGAGGGCAACAGCTCACATCTCGCCAGCAGCAGCCAAAGATCTTTTTGTTACAGGGAATTTTAGAAGTTTTGCAGTCAATAACATATTGCNTTTTTTTTGCATGGAAACCATTTAATTTCCAAATTCAGAAGCCATATAAATTATATTAACAATAGTAATTGAATGCAGATTTGCAGTGCACATGTTGTAAACATTTGCACTGGTTTAGGCTGAGAAAGACACAAATCGGGGATTGATTTTTTTGTAGTAGTAGTAGCTGCTATGGGTCTGTTTTTGAATCCATGCTGAAAATTGTGGCTAACACTGATGTTTTCCTTACTGCTGAGCAGTGCTGACATAGGGCCAAGACCTTTTCTATCTCTCATCCC
>VXBB01007132.1:19560-44892 GCA_013399915.1 Illadopsis cleaveri | reverse complement strand
GCATTCTGCTCAGGAATAAAAATTGGAATGTGAGGAGTGGTTTGTGAAGGCTACCAATGCTTGGATACTGGCTGGGCATCAGTTGGCTGATGCAGAGCAACTGTATTTTCTTCACTTGTTTTGTTTTTCTTGGCTTTGGGGTTTTTTTAGTATTTTGGGGGTTGTTTGTTTGTTTGTTAGTTTTGGGGTTTTTTTTGGTTTTTTGGGGGGAGTGGTTGTGGGGTTTTAGGGTTTTTTGTGGTTTTTGTTTGTTTGGGGGGGGTTGTATTTTTGTTTGGGGACAATTAGGGGAGAAGTGATTTTTCTTCTTTGCTTTGGGTTTTTTGGTTGGCTTTGTGGTTAGCAGGGAGGGAAGGTTTAGAGCAAGCACTTATGTGGTTCTTCGCTGCTTACCATGATTGAACCATGGCAGCACTGAAAGTGTTGGATGGCAACAAGGAACAATGAGACATGAAAATTAGGATGCAATAGAAGGCGCTTTCTTACCTGCTTTTTTTTGGTCCCAGATTTCCCCATCTCTCCTACTTGTAAAAACACTTCAACAACTTCAGATACGCTGTAGATAATTGAAAAAGAAAAGTGGTGGGTTGAAAACAGCACTGTCAAATTCTGGTTTACTTAAACCATATAAATGTTTTCAATTTAAAGCCACTTATGACCTAAACCTTCACAAATACGGTAATTGTCATTTCAAGAACGTCCCTGCAGATAAACTTTGGGTGCTTGAAGTTTATGCTTTATACACTTTGTAATGGCAGTCAGCCTGACCTGACGTTGGAATCAGTTGCCTAAAAGTATGTGGCCAGAAACAGGCTAGGAACCTTCTGTCATCCCTTCAGGCTTCCAGCTGCATCTCTAGAAAAACATAGATTTCCTGCAGTCCTGTGTTGCTTCTGCCAAGATCATGAATGTCTCAAGTATCCTAGGGCATCTGGTACCTTATTTGTGCACTCAAAGCACACTTTGGTAAAACAGTTTATTTCAACAATTTTATTTAAAACATGCTGAAAGATACAACAGTTAAGGAAAGAAGAGAAATAATGAGGTGCATAATTAAACTGGGGTTTTTGATCAGTGCTTTCTAAAACCTAACTAGACATTTGTTATACTTGTAAGCTGTCTTGTTCCCAGTTTTCAGCTCATTTAATCAGATGTAGCTTAACTGCATCTAATACCAAGTGCTACACAGTGATTTTTAAAATAAAAGATCTCAAATTCAGTTTGTGCAGTCTGCCTATACACTTCTTTGAAATCTGCTTATAGTGAAAAGAAATTTGGCAAAACTAGTTTTTTTTGTTTGTGTGTTTCATTTAGCAAAGTTAAAATTTTCAAGATTTGATTGTCATTACTATATTCAGTAGTTATAGAAACATGTCAACAGAGGATGAAAGGCTGTGTAAAACCTTGTTTCCTACATTTCTCTAGGGTTTCTGACTCAGAGCTGTAAAAACCCAGGAGTAAACTAGTAAACAGATAGTGACTCAGCCATGACCATTTGCTCCTCTTTTTGATCTGTTTTATTTCCTTTCACAAAGCAGTTTATTCCCTTTTGTTCCTGGTCAAAGATTTGATAATTCCCTGCACTTCTCTAGACACTTTTCTACTCTTTTGCTTACAAGAGGGATTAGTATGTCAGTCTCCCTTGCTTTCTCTTTCATACACCATGTCATAGGCTGCTCTCCCCTGTGTGCTAGAGAAAGGCTGTGGAAATACAGTCTTAAATCAATTTCTATTAGTCTGCTTACGATTTTTTTTTTCTTTTGCCAAATTTAAACCATGCCCCATCTTCCTCTGTTGAATACTACTTTAGTCTTCTGAACGAATGATTAAGACCATGAAGACAGGAGTTTTGCAATGGATACCTGTGAGAAACACCTGCTATATTTTAGGACAGCCACAACTCCCTTTCACCAAACTGTCAGGAGCTATGAAAAGAATATTTAAGCAATGTGTCTATTCAAAGCATTGCCTTAGCAGCCCCAGCCTGTGGCTGCTGGCTGATTCTGAAGTCAGTGTTCAGCTCTGCCCCTCAGGCACAGGAAGGGACAAGACCTTGTTTCCCACAGCAATGCAAATGGCAGGTACAACTGGCCACCCACTTGCCAATATGTACTAGAACTAGAGTAGTCCAAGGGATTTCAAAATGAAATACATTCACACAGATGCTGCTTGAAAAACATTAAGGGATAATACTTCTTCATGGAAGGACAACTGCTAGAATATGAGATGCCCATTCTAGGATTTACAGGCATCATTCTATTTGACCTCTGTGGCAGATCAACTTGGCAGCTTTAGTTTAATCTCAGATATTTTACTGCTTTCCTAAATCTGCCCAGTAAGGATATAAGTATCCCTTACTGAAAAAAAGAATAAAGTCCGAAAATATCATAGGATTGGAATAGATTTACTGTAGAAACCAGATTTCTCATTTAAACTGAGGAAATGTTAAATGAGGAAAAGTTAAACACAGAAGCAACTGAAAGGAAATACACTTACTATAAAGTTAGTGATGACAACTCAAGGATTGTAAAAATGATTCTTATATCTTAAATATATAATGATTTTAATATTAAATCTTTGCAGATTTCCTTCAAAAAATCAAGCCTTAAATGACTGCATATTTTAAATTCCTGACAAAATCCATTTGCCTATTTCCATTTGCCATTTTTTAATGAAAAATATGTGTTTCTTTCTTATCTTTTAAATACTGCAAAGCATTCAGCTAATAGCAAGAAAGCAACAGTTTATTTCAAGGCAGTGCTCTCTCAGTCACATGAGTCCTGATATTTAAAGTATTTTAATCAATATGAAAATAACAGATGCTAAGCTCTCCAAATACAATTATATTTGCTGTATAAATCTTCTTTGATACAAGCTAAAAAAAATACTTACAGTGCTTGTCTTTGCAAACTTTTTATCCTCTATGTCTTCGTTTATTTTCTAATCTCTGTTTTCTGTGAAACCTCTTGCAACACAAAACTTCTCTTCTTGTCCACTTTCTTGCCCAATGGTCTAGTCACTCATTCAGCCTTATATGAATTCCACATTGACTGCAAATGTACAAAAAAGAATATTTGGAAATAGGGAAATAGTTCAGTTTTCTACACCATTTCTACACAAGGCCTTCTATACTCAGCATGGTGTCTAAGAGCTTGGCTTTAATCTTTATCAAAGGAAAAGTAATTACCTTGATACTGATTTTGAAGAAATTAAGCAAAAATTAAGGAGGATTTTTTTTTCAGTATTTTTTTTACAGTATATTTCACAGTGTGCTGGTCAGTCTACTTTAAGTGAGCCAGATCATGGAAACTCCTGTGCTTTGATGGACTCAGTCCCTTAAAATACAAATTTTTGCTGTTAAGAAATATTACTTTGGATTATGTCTTCCAATGATTCCTGGCTTTCAACAAAATACTGGTTTTAGATATTAATTTGAATTGGAGAAAATTGTTTGTGTTGTACTGTAAATAAGTGACCGTTAATGCCCCTAAAGAAAACCCTATTGCATTATGCATGGGATTTCTGAGTGCACACCATACACTGGCTAAAAAACAAACCACTGGAAAGTACCCACTTCTGACTTTACCAGTGAAAGATGACCAGAAAGGATGAAGGAAAAGTTTGGGAGCTGAAATGAAAAGAAACAGAACCAGTTAGTACTGTTGGATGGATGAAAAATCTGGAGAGCTGTTAGTTTAAAATCAATAGTATGTTCAGTCATGTGGTAAGTAGAATTCCATGTGGTTGAATGAGTTATTGATGTGGGATTTTATTTATTTTGCTGTATGCAAGGTATCACAAACCAAACTTCAGTGGAGTGATTAATGTGGCTGAAAAAAATCTTGTAGCATCAACTGGGACTTCGGATTCAGGATGTTGTCTCTGTCACCTATGATGGCAATGAAATAGTGTTAGCAAGAAGCACACTTAAATACCTTGTCTTTTCAGACTAACCACCAACAACTGGGGATGAAAGAGAAGTTCTGTAAAAGTAGCCTCTACAGTGGGGACTTGTACTTAACCCTTTCAGGTATTTCTTTTTTTTAATATTTTTTTAAAGTCTTCCCCGTGATACTAGAGTTTTACAGTTATACGACACGAGGAGTACTAGATACTTTTGAGTTATGCTGGAGAATGCTTTCTGAGGCATCCAGGTGCCAGTTTAAAATAGTGAAGAGAGGTTTGTCTTAAGTCTGGACTCTCTCAGAACTCTTAGAACTTGTCCACAGGAGACAGAGACTTCTTTTGTGAGAAGCTGACAGTGCCCCTTTGTTAGTAGTGCGGTTTGTACTTTCAAAAGAGATGAAACAGAACTAATTCTGAGCCCTTGTTCTGAATCAAGCAAAGCAAAGACTGTATTTCAACTCAGCTGAGAAGTGATTGTTATCCTCCTGTTCAGGTGACACGGAGTCGTTCGCATTCCCATAGGTGAAGACCAGTCCACAACACTCTTGGTCTCTCTATGAGTGGTGCTCTCATGTCCCTTGAGCATTCATAATTTTATTGTTAGCATTCATTAAAGATCATGAGCATAATATGGAGAATGATCAGAATGTTTTGCAGCATGCTTCCAACAGCATGTTGCACATCTTTAAGTGTTGAGCTCAGAAATGTCAGTTTTCTAAAAAGACACTGAACAGGAAGAGCTGATGATGCAGTTTCCAAGAGGAACTGAAAGGGTTGGTTTCATTCACATTCATCACTCACATTTCCTGTAGAGAGCAGATTCTCAGAGCTGCAGTCTGATTCACTTGGAAGACATTACTTGCTTTTCTCTAAAGGAGATACCAAGTATGAATTGGGATGTGTTGTGTGGCTGCTCAGAGGACAGGGCCGATGTATGTATCAGGGAGCCATGTTATTTCACATCAATACACATCCAAAGATTCTCCACCTCTACTCTTGGACTCCACTAAAGAATTGTCAACTATTTACACTCTTTTATCTCTCTTTATTTTCAATATGAGACAGAGGCAAAACACCATAATGTCTTTTAAAACTGAGTTAGGGCACTCACCTGCAATGCAGAAGGCAAAGATTCAAGTCCTAGATTTGCACTAGGCAGAGCAGAAATTTGAATTTACGTATCATGTTGCTCATTATGTGTTCAATGCCTTACCCACTCTGTTTTCCTGAGGCTGATTCTCTATTTAGACTGCAAATTTTAGTTCTGCTTGTAAGGTAGACTTTCTAATGTGTATTTCATTAAAAGCAGTATAAAATCAGTTCCATAACAATGTGAAAGAAAAAATTGCTTTGGAAAATACAGCATTTTTTACACATAAATTTTTCCAACCTATACTTTGAGATACACTTGAGTTCTTCCTGCACAACTGAAATTTAAAGAAAAAAAAGGAAGTTAATTTGATTCGGATTCTAAGTTTAGTGAAATAAGGGCAAGACAACTTTTACTCTGTGTAAAAATACCTAGGTCTGCAGAAGCAGGAGCTGAAAGGAAAACTTTGACTTCTGTAGCAGCCACATATTTTACAGTCCATAAATAATTCTTAGTCTAGTGAACCACTCTACACAGACTCACTAGAAAAAATAGTATAAATTGATGCCATCCAGCCACAGAGAAATACATGAGAGCCTATCTCCTCTTCTATTATCAGAAAAGCATAACATATAACAGGCAAATGTGACACCAGTTTCAGAACTTCTTAGTTGCTATTTACAGCATATTCTAAACATTTCTGACAATTTTAGGATACTGCCTAAACAGAGGTTGGAAAGAAATGTGATGGAAAGTGGAATTCTGAGCAAACTCTGACCCATTTTAAACTTCAGTATATTTTCCATATGTGCTAGTAGGAAAAAAAATGTTATTTCTACTCAAAACCACACCAAATTCAGCCAAACCATTTCTAGACTAATTAGTTAATCAATGGATTATTAATTCATTTAAGATAAAATTATTAACAGCTTTATCTGTTTCCTTGTTGGTTACACCATTTAAGGGCAGATCTTTGAGGAGAATGCAGTTTCAGCCTCCGTAAACTTCAATACATTTCATGAGGAGGATAATGAAACCTACTTTTGGCTGTTACTCTGAAACTTTTCAGATTTCTGCCTCTCATTTTCTAATTTTGAGGACTTTTGTATGTCCTTTTTCTGTTCACAGCTTGTGACAGAATTTTATAATCAAATATTTATAATGAATAAAAAAGTCTATTATTGTTTAATTATTATATTATTTTACTCTAATATTAAATAATTAGTACAGTGATTTTTATCCTCATTCTGACTATAATTTATCAAGTATTTGTTTACACATTACAAGAAAAAATATTTCTTCTAAATTAAATTCATTAGAGTCTAGTTCTTAACTGCCTTTAGCTTTAATTTTGACTTTCTTTTATGCCTTTCCAATGGAAAATGTTCATCAGAATTTCAAAGCTGTCATGAGCATTTAACAGCCAAAAGACAAAATCAGATCAGTCACTTAATGTGGTGACTATCAAGCTGATTTCTTTTGTTTCCCATTATAAGTTTTTCCTCAAAGTTATGGGCACAATTTGCTAGTCAAAAATACATCTAGCAATTATAGTACTTGAGAAGGAGCTTTTATATAAAAACTTCATATTTCTGAAATACCAAGTTTTTATTCTGATACTTTTCCTATACAGGTTCTAGAGGAAGATATGCTTAACAACAGCAAAATATTTCTCCAACAATTGCACTAAAACCCAGGTGAAACTGAGTGATTGTAGTGGTCCTGGATTTAAAGCCTGTAAATATATTTTATTTATTCTTTATTGTCTACCACATATACCTCAAAGACCAGGCAGATACTAATTTAAGAGCTTTCTGGGTTTGTTTGGTTGGGGTTTTGTTGTTGTTGTTGTTGTTGTTGTTGTTGTTTCTCTAGCAATTTACATTTCATAGCACTTTCAAATTAAGCAACAAGATTCTTCACAGAAATACATAATTCCCAGTAACACTATGTAACACTCTTTCAATCCTTTCTATTTTCTTGATTCTAGTAGATGTCATTAGCAGAGTTTTCAACAATACTTGGACAAATACAAGAATAATTTTTACTTGTTCAGTCTGAGTCTCAAGTGGTGTAAGCACTACTAAGAATTTCTATCTCCTTGCTTTAATATTATATGTTAATTAGTCGCTGACCACGTTCCTCCCACCAATGAAAGCATTTTGCAGAAGTTTAACCTGTGCTATTCCCAACATTGACCCATCATACGTTGTGGGATATCACTGCTTGGACATTGGAAGTATTTCACATCCTTCTTAGAGCACATATGACATTCTCCAAAATTTAAACACTTCTTCTTAAAACTTCCTCCTGTCATTCAGCAATGTTCTTATTAAACACTACTCCACTAATAAAGTAGTTGAGCCCTAAATAAGAACACTTTTGCAAACCAAATTCATAGATCACAGACTCACAAAATGGTTGAGGTTGGAAGGTAGCTCTGTTGGTCAGCTGGTCCAGCCTCTCTGCTCAAGCAGTTGCCAAGGTTCATATCCAGATAGCATTTTTAATATTTCCAAGGATGGAGAATCCATAGCTTCCCTGAGAACCTTGTACCTTGGTCAAGGTTCTTGGTCACCCTCACAGAAGAAAAAACCTCTTTCATTATGTTCAGACTGAAACCAAGGCAAGAAGTGCTTCTTGCCTTGTTAATGAGCACTCTGTGGAAAGCCTGGGTCTGTCTTATTTAGGCTTTCCCCTGAGACTCTCCCTGAACCTTATCTACTCCAGACTGAAACAGTTCCAGTTCTCTCAAACTTTCCATGTCTCTTCTGTACTGGTGAGCCTAGGGCGGAACAGAGTACTCCAAGCCTGGCCTCAACAGCACTTAGGAGAGAGTTGGCAACTCTTCTTCCAGTGAAGCCCAGAATCCCACCAACCTCCTCTGCATCACAAGCACATGGCTGGCTTGTGTTCAACTTGATGTCCACTAGGACCCTCAAACCTTTTTTTGACATACTGTTTTCCAGCTTGGTGGACCCCAGCATGCATTTTTGCCTGGAATTATTTCTTCCCAAGATACAGGACTTAGCACTTCTTGCTGAACTCCATAAAGCCTGAGGACCTGTCAAGGACCCTCTGGACAGCAGCAGAAGCCTCTGTCAGATCTACCACTCTCCACAGTTTTATATCATATTCATCCCCATCTGAAATTCCTATTACCAGGCATTTCACTGGTTTGTTATTAGAGGAGCATGCCTAGTACTTTTATCACCATGCTCATCAATATCAATTTATTAGATACACAAAGTTACTTTAATCTCTACTTGTCTCTTTGAATTTGATGAGAGTATATACACCTGGCAGATGATACTGTTCTAGGGTTAGCAAATGTCTGTGTCTGCATGGGTGCAGCCACACTCTAGGTGGCTGCATACTCTGAATGCTGCTCAGATGCTGTTAATTAAGTTTGGTTTAGTAACAGCTCTCCTTTCCTGCAGGATTTACATTGCAACTTGTGGCACTCATAATGTCTTCTTCAAATTTGACATAAGTGTATATTTCAAAGACTCAGACTAAATTTTGTATTTTACATCATAAACAATAAACATCCCCACAACCCATTTTCAGAATTGAAGAGGGAGTGAGACAGAGGAAAAGAAAGAGGAGTGATCTCTTATTTTTAACTAAGTCTACCCTTTGAAAGGGAAAAAAAAAAGAGTATTCCAATTAATAGGTGCAATAAGGTAAAAAATAAACTTCTGTAATTATAGTAGTAGTGGTACTTCAAAGTATTCATGTGTTTGGGATCATATTTACAGATCAAGCAGAATTATCCATTGTAAATACAAGAAATAGCTCGCAAGGTAGGAGAAGTGAAAGAAAAAGAATAAATAAAAGACAACTTTCCTAATTTATGATGCTTTGCTACTGATGCCAACTTGTTTACATGTCAGAGTATAGGACTCTGAAATATTCAACATAAAAAGAAAAAGTAAATAATCCGGCACTGGGAAATCCTGAAGTATTTCACTTAGGAATGATTAGGAAACTTTGTTCCTCAGTCCTCTACAGTTCTTTCTTGACATCACTATGTTGTGCAGATTTTTCTGCCAAAGGACAATCTTTAAACTTGGTTTTCACCTCTTACCACTTACTTGGGTTATCATGGACAAAAACTTCCAAATGATCTGTCATTCACTAGGAACTCTGACAGTCACTGTGCCAGCTGGCTACAAACACAATACTTGGAACTAGGGAAAACCAGAGGGATCTCAATTACAGGATAGCAGAATAGACTTTGTAAGATGGAGACAATAGTAAAACTAGTACTTTCTACACAGGGCTTCCAAAGAAATGCATAATCCTAAAATTAGTTTGTTGTCAATGATTACTGAAATTTGTTGGAAAAAAATTTAAATTATTCAATTCTGTTTCATTAAAACAATCTGAATAATTGAAATTGAAACAACCATACAAATAATTTCACAAGCAAATAATTAGAAAAGTTTAGTTTCAAGGATGCAAAATAAGTTACAGCTGATTTTGATTTTTAACCTTCTCCATATCCGATTTTAGAAAACTGAACAAGAAATACTTTTGTGAGGCCAGAAACTGAAAGTTTTTACAAAGTATGTCCATATTCTCTTTTTCATTTTCATAAGGTCCTCACTAAAGCATTTTCAATTGCTACTTAAATTTTTGATAACTTAATACCCTAGTCTTATAGTTGGTCCAGTAGCCAGAGCTTCCAGGAAATATCCTTTTCCTTGGAAACATCTGGATTTGGTAAGGACAACTATCACAGAAAGCCTCTCTGCTGAGACTTTATGATCCTACATTCTCTTCCTGCTGCCCAAAAAGGCAAGCACTCATCCATACTCCAAATGAAATCACATGATGGTGGATCTCCAGGATTACATCTCTGTCACGTTTGTGTTGGTGGTTCTGTGTGACAAAAGGATGTCATTATGCTTGATAAGGCAGCTTATTTTATGTGCATCTGGGATGCAAAGGAATGAATCCAGACTTTTATAATAGGATGATCACTTTAGGATCTTTTATAGCTAATGGGTGTGAATAGACATTTCTTCTGTGTAGTTCATTTTGTCTGAGGACTTATTTCTAAAGTTAGAAGACATCCACTTCCTGTTCAATATTTTCTGAAGCAGACTGTTGGGGAAGATACCTGTTGCCATGGACACTCTGGCAAATTCTGTCATGCAAGATATCTCCTGTAGAAAAAAACCCCTAAAAACAACATAAAATTGATGGAACTTATTGTGTGATAGGTACCTCGCACCTTGCAGGTGCCGTGTTTTGTTGAAATTTCAAGTATCATACTTGCATAATATCACTTTAAGGACCATCTTTGGGTAATACATATTGATATGCCGCAGATTGTGAACTATTTTCTCTCAGGTGTTACCAGTTACCCATAACATGTCATATAAAATCTTCACCTACACAATCTTAAGAAATATGAACATGCCATGCACTCCTACAAATATGTGGATAATGTGCATGTACACGTACATATCTATATATGTGCATGTATGTATATGCACGCATATACTTACGACCTAAAGCCTACATAAATTCAAAATATATGTGTTCATACTCAAACCATAATTGCTTAATTTTAAAACTGAAGCAAGCAAATAATTTTAAAAATCAATGTCATAAAACCATTTTATTTTTAATTGAATAATGTCAGCTAAATATTACCTCATAGCTATCATTCAAGTTTACAACAAAACTCTTTTTTAACATGTCTTCTCTGATTTTTTATGTTTGCTATTATTGCACATATCTCTTTGATCTCTAACCAGCTATAATTATGTTGTTTTCAACATGTTTTATGCTTTTTATAACTGCTGTGCTCCATCAGATTTGATACTTATACTGTCAACTTCAGGCTTTTTATGTTCTTTCATCTTTGTTGTGGGTGGCCTTTGTTTATGGAATCTAATGTTAACATTTAAGTGCATATTTCAAGGGAAATGGACCACAAGATGTCAAACATACATTCAGTTTAGAATTTGTCTATATTAAGCATTTTTTTGCTACAGAAGTACACAGTAAGTACCAAACTGATATGGTCTGTTTTGTTTTGTTTTGTTTTTTCCTAATGGCTGTTATTTACTGCTGTACATAAATAGGCATGCAGTTATCATAAAGGGGAGGCTTTGCACCCACAAACATGATCATAAATTCAGTTTTCTGTTTGATGCTTTTGTTTTTTCTTATATCCTATTTGGTTTCTGTATTTGGTGTTTGTTTTCTTTACAGAATTCAAAAGTTAGACACCAAGAGGTAAAATTTAGAGCCCATGATGTTCCCTAGATTGGTCCGGAAAGGATGATTAACTTTTACATTTGCCTTCTTTTTTGCCTTATCTCTCAATGTGGAAAATCTCAATAGTAAAAAAGAACATTTAATGAAATCTTTCTAACTTGGTTTCAATGAAGTGTGTGCAAAATATACTGTCCCCTAAAATATAGGCAATAAACTAGAGACTTGTAGGTCTGGAATGTCTAATTAATGCTTGAAAGAAAATTCATCACCATAAGTAAGAAAATATATATTATTTAGTATGCATATTCAGTATGCATGTTATTTTCTAGCAAAAGAAAGCTGTTATTACAAATAGACAAGTCTGATTCCAATCCAAATTGTCAGAAAGAAATGTATTTCAGTCACCAAAAATGAAGGTCAAGGAGTCATTTATGCCAAAATTAATATGTGGGGTCAATGACTGCCATAATCCTGCCTGAGCCTATTGAGGCATTCCGTTACATTTAGAGTAACAGCATGGGTGTCACGAGGAAGAACATGACAACAGACATATAAAATGGTAACTGTAATTATATACAGAACTTCAACATGATTGCGAATAGTGTTGCATGAAAACTTCAGTGAGATGCGTTAAGAGAACAAATCTCAGAGGAAAAGAGAACAGTGTAAAATACAGGGTTGATTCAGCAGCCCCTCCTGAAACACATTACTCATTCCCAGATGAACAAGTTTCACATTTCCTGGTAATTAAAAGAAGAATCTATGTAGCATCTTTTTAGTCTTACTTTTGTCTCATAGAATCCTGTAGTATTGGAGGTAAAACGCAGAGGCAACAAGGAATGTCCTGAATTCTTTATATATATGAATTCATGACTTCCTGCAAACACACATACTAATTTGAACACTCTTCTAGACAAGGGAAGTGAAGAAAATTCAATTATAGTCCCTACTTTATAAACATTTTTTTTAATATACTTATTTTTATAGTTTATAAGCAAAACTCAGGAAGCTCCTTCTTCACTCAAGAGAAAATACCAAACAATCATTAGTAATGATAATATATAAAAGATACTGAGACAGCATAACAGACTCCACTGTAGCTGGAGTATGCAGATGTTAACATCTCAAATTTAATTGGCTCTTTTTTATGTAATTTTGGAAATTGATAATATGCAGATACAGAACATTGCTTTTAAAGTAATTTATTTTTTAAGACCATTTTGTCTGATGGTATTTTTCTTCTCTTTATTTTTCCACACAAAACTGGTAGATAACCCTTCAAAAATAATTTAGCAGAACCTGGACATCTTTTTTGTAGCCATTTTCTGCCCACATGAAGTAAAGATTTTCTTAGTATTTTCTCCCATATTGCTGCTTTATTCAGCATCAAAATCTTTTTTTCAATACTTAAATTATATTTTAGGATCCTCACACGGGTCAGTAAAAAGTGTAATGTTTCAAACCCAGAGCATGCTGTGCAAGGAAAGAAATTATATTTTTTTCAAATGTGGAAACTGCGGCAAGCAGCAGTCTGCTTAATAAAAAAAATCACTCCAAGGGTTATTCATATGCTTAACAGAAGTTGTGTATTTCTCCTCCCCATCACTTTCCTGCAAGCATCAGACTTTTTCTTAGAAGCCGCTTAATTCCAAAGTGGCCCATAAAGAACCAAAATTATGAACATAGAAATCAGAAAATTATAAAGAAGGGATGCATTGAGTAATCAAACTTCAAACAACTCTATTCATTTTTGGCATCGTTCTATCTGTGTTGTCTCTTACATGATGTAAAACATTTTATTATGCAGAATTAACACTGGGAAATGTCTTAATAGCCAATCAGATTGTATTTAGTGATCATCTCTAAATTTAACGAGGGTATCATTCTGTAGCTCTGAAAGTCTAGTTTAGCTCATTTTACTACTTTTATCATAGCAATTACATCAACCTAAACAACAATTAGGTGACTCAACACACAGTAGGCAAATTAGCAACTTTCGTTAAAGTAGGTTTATGGCCCTCTTGAGCAAGACTTTTGAGTAGCAAACTGTATAGAGACTAAATTCTGAGACTTCATTCTAGTAAAATTTCATTGTACGCTCTCTCTGGTATTTCTCTCTGTACTACAAACATAAATCAAAATAATTCTGTGATATGGGTTTACAATCCAGTTTCTGACATGGTTATTACTTTGAGGCCTGATTCCTTTCAACTGTTCCTTTTTATTAAGATTGCAATGTAAACTGACAGTTTACCCTGAGGATTTTTTTTTCCTTTCTTTTCAGGAATTGCTACTACAGGCTATGTTTTTTGTTTGTTTTGTTTTCCAGTTTACAAACAGTAATCTGACTATATCTGAATCTGTATGCATTATACTGAACATAAAGCAATCCCTCATGTACCAGAGCAAAGTGTTTGCATATGTTCTTTCAGAGCCATCCATTCAGCACCACTGTGTTTGATCCTAGGGCTTTAATGCAGTAAGGGTGAATTTCAGTGATATATTTCCTCTCTGGGATTTTAGAGGCCTAATTTTGTCTCTTTCTGGCTGGTCACTTCCAGCTGAATATCCCAGTTTGCTACTGCCTTAGTTCCACTGACACAACTGCTAGCAGAGCTGTGCTATAAATAAATTCACTGAAATTATTTGGCTTAAAAAGGAAAAAAAAAATGAAAAAAGATCAGCAAGATTTTATTTTAAAACTCAGATAATTTGGGGATTTTGTAGCAAAGGTCTATTAATTTCAGCATAACAAGAGGCATTGAGCTGCTCTGAGGAGGAGGGAAGAAGGCCTGAAGTAGAAGGGTAGGCGGAAATTTGTTATATATTTTTTCAGCTAAGAAACAATCAAATATCTGCTTGTGGCAAGGGAGGAGGAAGGTTGTAAGCCACTTTAGCAGGTATTGAACAAGAACATTTCCTTCATATCCTTATTTTTAGTGAAATGGATAATGAAATTTCCATTTGTTATGCTTAGAAACACAACTCAATGCAACAGTAACACAAGACTTGCCCAGAGAGTCACACCACATGCATAGACAAGTCATTTATCTGTTTCAGAATTAGTAGGGTCTTTAAATATAGTTTGATGAAGAGCCGATTTTGATCAAGTAAAATTATTTTACCTCTTAGCTTTCAAGAAGGTCATCGGGAGTCTCAAGAAGAGGAATTACTCATCACTAGATTGCTTTTTTCTCTCTGTGGTCAACTTACAGGAAATAGGAGGTCTGGAGCTTTAAAAGTACTGCAGCATTCCCCTACCACTTGTAGGCAATCTTAATTCATAGCTGACATTTTCCAAAACTGATGAGTGCATCCCAGAAGTGGAGTTGTTAATCCTTCTTTGCAACAGATCAATTTAATAACTTATTCAACTGAATTACATACTACAGCTATTACGCACATATTACAGCAAGCATTTCAAGACTCCTACTCTGAATCATGGTGTAAAATTGCTACATTTCCAAATGAGATGAAGAGTGGCCTTCATTGGTCAGATTATCATGGCTAGGTTCTCAATTTTAATTCTGTTTGTCTACTAAAAAAAATCTTCAGTCAAGCTGGAGCACAGAATCCCTGATTATCAACACTGTTCTGTTTGTTTGCTTAGTTCTTTAGGATTACTCCTTTATGCCCTCTCCAAGCCATGTGTATTTTAGAAGACAATAGTACAAGGAAGTATAAACATAAGCTAATTTCATTTTTATGCTCATTTTTTCTTATTTTGATTTTTCCTTTGCTTTAGCTGTTTATTTTGTTTTGTTTTAAATGAAATAGCATAGGCAGAGCCTGTTAAGCTACTGTTTTCTGTCAATCTTTGCTTTAGGATGTAGACTGCTGTTCAGTGACTAAGGCCTGACTTGATACAGTGAACAATTTACTTTATGTGCCTAACAGTAGGAAAGGATTCCCAGCCAAGGTTTGTGAGAAAGCTGTACAGTCTTGGGTCTGAATAACGAACACTAGCTTAAATCCCTTCAGTCTTTCTGGGGTTTTTTTATGTCCTGCTCTGCTCCTGGCTAGCTTAGCTGTCTTCCTGGCTCTGCTGACAGTCTTCTAAAAACACATTTCTAAACACTTCATGAAAAGTCTGTCTGCTCATGTTGAAAAAGAAGATTCTCTGGTATCAGAGACTGCTTAGGGAAAGTATAGAAAACACTCAACAAAAAAGTGTCTGCAGACTCTAAAAGTAGATACCTCCTTTGCATGACATCAGGTTTCCAGGTATTCTTGACACACTCTCTTCCATTTGTTGTTTTTGGTTTCTTTAATAAAAATTACTCATTATAATTACAATGAACCAGGCATAAATCAATCATTTCACTGTGTTAACCAAGAACTTATTTCTCAGGTAAAACAAAAGACATTCATCTCATGTATTTTTAGTATCAAATTAAAAACTGCAGAGTAAAAGGGTAGCCTTCTTAATATTACTCTTTAAAAGTGAGAATCCGTGAGTCTTCTGTTCTGAAACTGCTTCTAGTTTTTCTCTTCATAGATCGTGTAAAATATATAACAGCTCTTCACTTAAACATGGTATTTGAAGACAGTAGTAGTATTCCTCCTATTCCACAATTATATTTCCATTTGAAAGAAGTGAAACAAGATGTAGTGAAGCATGAATTTTCCTCCACTTTAATACTTTTAATTCACAACAATATGTCTGGCCTTGGAACTAATGAATAAGAAAAAAATAAAGCTTAAGGACACCTGGATTTATTTCAAAGAAGAAGAGAATTAAAAATATATGAAGAAATATAGGAAAAAAGGTACAACCATCTGGACATCATCCTGGAATACTGGCTCTAGGTGGCCCTGCTTGAGCAAAGGTGTTGGACAAGATGATCTCCTGAGGTACTTTACAATCTCAACTGTTCTATGATTCTGTGCCATCAATTAAAAAATAAATTAGTGTGAGAGACAAATAGCACAGTCCAAGGACGTGGAGTCAAATTAACTCTCATACACTGTAAAAATATATTGAAATGAAAATTAATTGAGTGGGTTTTAACTGATTTAGGCGTGTCCTGCCCACCTCATCCCTACCTAGTGTTAATATAAAATCTATAAAAAAAATGGTTTATGTAGAGATGGTTGTCAAATTTGCAATTTAAAGCAAAACTATCTATTTGGGTAAAATTATATTGTGAAAAATCTCTTAGCTCAAGGACGAAATGGTTTCTCTTTGGTTTCTGTTCAAAACCAAAGAGAAATGTATTCCTCAACCACTTTGTCAGTTCAGAACACCTATTAATCTGGTGGTCAATTACATACGCCTGAGATAAAAGAAACTCAGATTCAAGTCCCAGCTCTAATTAATGACTAACTCAATCAAATAGAACACCCGCAAAAGCCAAAATTAAGAGAGATCACACAAAGAGTCTTACATAGGTATAATTTCACAGATTCCAAGAAATGTAATGCTTCATTTTACTGATGCATGATGAAAAGTATCTTGTTGGTCATCTTCAAACATCTGTTAGCATGCACTAACTATTTGCATGACATTCGCAGAGAATAGCATCACCACAGACTGTAGAAATAAATAAAAAAAAATAAATAGGTGAACTGTTTCAGTTGAAAACATTTTGTAAAAAATGTGCTTTAAAATTACATTATCAAAAAAAAAATCGAATGTGCTTGCAGTCTTTCAGGTTGTGCATTTCTGTCTTTGGCAGTGAATATTGTGTCATATAGGCCCTGTGCCTGTGGGTAACCATGTACGCAATTTTTATTCATTATTAGCAATTTCTCTAATGATCATTCACTATTTGGTGAATTTAGGGACTGCTTTACTACGTGCTTCTCATTCACTTTGCACTTGAATTTTTCAGAAACGTGTATTTTGTTTTAGTACAGAAAAAGAATAAAATATTCATAAGGCTGGAAAACTTTTTTGACAACTTCTGACTATGAGGCAACAGTCTCCTTTACAAGTTACCTGTAATAATTAGTACCCTTTTTATTTAAATGTTCTTTAAAAGCAATTTTCTATTCAACACCTTGGGTAATTACAGTGGGAAATGATTGATAACATCAGTTGATATTAAATATTGTACTGCTAATCACCATGCAATCTTGCATGCAGTTATTCATTACTTACTTCTTTAATTTGAATGGCTGACAATTTACATAGAATGCTTCAGTTATATGAATTATCATATTTTTATTCCCAAGAGAAGGCCTGAACTTCATTAGAACAGAATCATTCACATTGCTTTTCTTTCATTTTCAAGAGTGAAGTACTTTGATTTGAAAGTTCTGTAGCTGTAGTCTGGCAAGATATTAAGCTCTTCATTGTCAAATAACACTAGGCAATGCTTGTACAGTACAAAGGCACTTCTAGAATAAACAAAGTCACATTGTTATACACTGTTCTGACACTAATAAACAGCTGATTGTGGTCTCCAAGAGAACTTTGTGCTTCTGTGTCACATTTTGGGAAATGATGCCATGCCCTCAAATGTGTTCATACTATTAGCTGACTGCTAGAGTGGCTGTAGATGTCATTTATTTTGTAAACTGCTTCACTTTATCACTCAGGGAAGATCATAATGTTTTAACACTTAGACTTATATATGAGTCAGACATTTAAATTTGATGAGTCTTCCAAAAAGAGCATAAATACTAAACCTAGTAAATCAGTTTTATTAATGGCAATTAAAATTATTTTGAAAGTAACTCCTAGTAATTTGGTGGAGACAGTATATTCCTTGTGAAATATGGAACCATCTGTTGTATAGAATCTCATTATGTGGTATGCAGTGATACATACTGTATAAAATCTGAGCTTAAAAATCTTGTTTCTATTCCAGGGTCAGTGTGAAGGTATTTGCTCATGAACACAAGTAATCAAAAAACAGAGGAAATGCTTAAGAAGCGTTATACACTTCCTTACACAAAAACTGTTCTCTAGGAACTTTAGTTTTATGGTCCCCTGAAATTCACCCCAGATCTCAGCTCAAGCTAATGCATCGCTGTTTCACAGCCCATAAGCTCTTACCTCCTGTTCTCCCTGTTATTCAAGAGCTGATGACCTTTCCCTAGCCCTCTTGTTAACCTCCCACCACTTCCCCACAGTGCCAACTGCTCTTTTCTCTCTACATTCTCACTAATTAACAAAATGAAGTCAGACTCAGGATATTCGTTCCCAACCTGGATTTAACATAAAATTTTCTCCCCCTATTTTCTGACACCTCTGTTTCAGAAGGCTTGTGTTTCAGCCTGGTTTTTCTGTTACCTGTTCCTACAAACTTTATGTGTCTTGAAAAGAGAAGTTCATCTAGAGTTTCTGAAAGTAATGACATGGAAGGATATTTTTGAGAAACATGCTTTGTTCAGCTGTGACAATAACAGTTCATCTAAAGTCAACTTCACACTCAGATGGGAACCCATTTGTTGACATTTTCATGTCTCAGTTTGTATATATGTGATTTACACAATCAAAAGCTTAAAGTGATGGGGCAACTGTTTCAAATAAGTCAATATGAAGCATTGATTCAATGTCTTCCGAGAAATTCCAAGATTTTTTGCAAATTTATACTAGTATACATATATCTGAGATGTAAAGGTGACCTTGGCATGATACATTTAATTTATTTTGTTATTCTGACCAGTATTCTGCCTATACACAATGAAACTATTATTGAAATTAAGCTCTCAGGGTAGTATTAAATATATCCCTCATTAAAAATACTTAATTTATTTTATTCTCTTCATTCAAATTTGGCAACTGAATTTTACTCTGTCACACAATGTGGCAGGAATCTCCTAACTATTAGCAAGTTCAGTGCTGTAAAATCGCATGATCCATCAGAAATAAAAATGGAAATTTCATTTAAGTGAAAGGCTGAGATATCTATTTTTATAGTAGAACATAAAACTTCTCACTAGTTCTGTTACTTCATGGTACTTCATTTAAAAATTCATATTCTTATGTGCACAGATAGAACTTTATAGACTTTTTAATTAATTTTTACAGTTTCTCATTAGTGTCTTCTCCTCCTATATATTTGAAATCACTAGCATTGAGACTAAAGAGACACTACTAGAATAGCAGCAGAAAGATCTGGTACTAAGTCTTCTTCACACATATTAGCATTAAGTAGCAATAGTTCCCCCAGGATCTCAGCAGAACCACAGTGATGTGCCCAGAGGCACATTCTCTGACTCCATCCTACATCCCTTGCTTATCAGTCTCTGATGAACTCCTCTTATAGGAAAACTTTCATGCAGTTATATGAATTTTCGTTCTAAAAGTTGCTTGGGTTTAGGGTTTTCTGCTTCCTTGATTCACACATTCCTCTAAATGTAATCTTTGGGGATTTGTGAGCCTACACTCTCTTAGTGCTCACTCTCTTCTGTTATCTCCTTCAGCCTCTCTTAAAATATTCTTCTTTTCTCAGACCTCATTTTCTGTGTAGTTGTGCACAGGACAGCTTTTTCCAGATACTAGTTACCTCTTTAGGACTTCAAAAATTGAAAATCTGTAGAAAATTTGTTATGCAAACACTCAAGCTAAATTGCCTTATTTCATATTTTACTGTGAGCCTCCTGAACAAAATTGTACTTCTTTCAAATAGTTGAACTTCTGACCCTCAAGAGTTTGCACAAATAGTGAAAGCTCCATGCATGAACTTTTTCTGAAACAGGAGTGTGTAGACACTAATTTGAGTGTCCTTAAATCTGAAATGTAATTTTCCAGAAATGGCATTTTATTTTTTTATCTTAGAAGCTCTGTGCAAAGAACTCTGTCTGGGAAAAAAAAGTAGAAAGAAAAGTAACAAAAATAAAATAAATTAAAAAGTGCAGTCTGAGCGAGTACAATTGATTTGTCTGAGAAAAGCAATGCTTAACCCTCGGGCAAAATGAGAAGTTAAATTTGAAATATTTCACAAGTCATTTGAGATTAAGAAACATATTATGTTACTAGAACCATTTAATATTTTAAGACACTCTTTTCAATACAAATACTTTAATTTTGTTCAAAAACATTTTCCTATTTTTTTAATCTGCTTTTGATAACACTAGGAAGAAGAATAAATTGAGGTATTCAGATTCCTGTGTTTCTGGGAAAAGATATTTATCCCAAACCATATAGGCTTTTTTTTTTTTTCTGGTCATTTATCAGTTATGGTCATTTAGGTTCAAAAATGTACTAAAAGTAAGGAGAAGTGAAAATTCCCATAAACTTAAATAAAACCCACATTCAAATATTACTCCATGTTTTTTGGGGTTGCTTGCTGTTGTTCTTTTTTTTTTTTTCCCTGGCAGTTGTTTGCATGCTTCTGTTTGCAAAGTTCTTTAAGGCTCTCAGCCACAAGATCCACCAATATATATAATGAAAATAAAAGCTTCCTTTTGTTAGTAACAAGAAATTCAGTGTAGGAATTTCAGGACAATCTCACTTCTACTTTAAAAAAAATGTTTTCTCTCTGCCTGCTAATGATTAGGTGCTATCAACATGAACAGCCAAATTCTGTTATATTAGAGCCAAGTCATCTTTCCAAAATTCCTATTCTACCTCTAACCAGGTAGCTACAGCAGTATCTTCCAGGTGACTACTTTTTCTTTCATTTTATTGTTCAGTTTGGATTATGTCACAAATCTGACAAATCAATCCTTGTACAGTCCTCTACATTTTAGGTTTATTAAGAGAGAAGTATGCTAAAGTTTAACTGTAGAATCCTCTCAAAATTTTCAGGTGAGCAAGTCCAGTAACAGAACATGGGAATTTTTCCTGAGAAATCATGGACCAAAGCCACTACCTCAACAGGAAAGAACAGCTGAGTGCTGTCTGAAGAGTTTATATGGTTTATATCATCTCTGGCCTGCTCTTTTCTGATAACTGAGGAGTTATGTGATTTTAACATATTAACCTTATTCACAAAACTTTAATAACTCAGGTTCCCGCTGGATCTTTAAACTGTTCTTTCTGTGCTTGGTCTTCTGTCCTTGTATCAGTCTATTGATCTTGGTGGTCCTTAGGCTACTTTTCAGTTTTGTGTGTGCTCAGCACTTTAGATGATTAAAGGCTTNGTAATATTTATATGTATATGGTGTTTTTCTACCAGTAGCACTATTCAGTCTGAAGAAGAAAGTATTAGAGGATTATCACAGTGAAATTCTTTTTCATAGTTATTTTTCCACAAGACAAATATAATCCTTTTTTTTTTTTTACATAATAGGGAGCAGTCAGTGAAAAAATGGATTAATCCAATTTATGTAGACTCATTAGTACTTTTTATGTGTTTTACTAGATAAAGTGAATGGCATACTGTCCCTGACATGTTGAAACTTTTAGATTAGTGTCCTTAAGATAAAATAGTTTCTTTTTTTATAATCATGCTTTTCAAACAGCTCATTGAATTTACATTTCCTTTCCAAACTTTCATTAAATTCCAGATATTTCTACAATTATTTTCAACATTGGAAAGAAATAATAAAAGGGAGATAGAAAGGACAAAAATTAAACAACATCAGAAATCAGCAACAAATTCTTATCATCTGGAATTGCATTACCTCAGAAGTATTTCAGCAAACCTTAGACTTGACCAAATATAACTGCTCCAAGCTTGGCACATGCTCTGTTTCTCTATTTCTGAGTCTTATAAATTTATTTTCTCCTTTCCATCTTGACAGCTTTTTGAAAATTTATGTCTCCTTATTTTCTTATGTTAAATTGTTCTCAATGTTTTCAAGCAGCTCTTTGGTATTGCTAAATAGCATGGAAGAGATTCAAACCCCTCTACATATTTGCATCTTTTCTTCTTTTCTCAATAATGCATGAGTGAATATAGTGCTCAGGAAACTGAGAGGCTAATAATCCTGCTTTGAATCAGAGGTAGCAAGAGTAGTTGTGTAGTTGTCTCCAGAGAACTGCTGGCAATTCACTTCTTACCTGCCTTGGCAGGTGTCTCTCTAGTCCTGAATTTCTTCTGAAGAAGATTGCTAATCCTTTCACAATGGCTGGCACGAAAAAACAGAGGAAAAATATTAGGCTTGACTAGCTCAAAATGATGAGGCTGATTTTCTCTTGCGATCCATTCATGATCTAAGCTGAGTCTGAATTAAAGGGTAGTATATTAACCTACAGCATCAACAAGATACTGGTGCTTGCTGTTCTGAAGTTTTACAACATCAAGCTATTAATTTGAATTCAGTCTTACAGCTCTAAAGCTTTTTTTATTTGGGCTCCAGACTTAACATTGTTTAAGAATTTCTAAATGCTGAATAATTGATATCTATTGGCACACAAATAAAAACATATTCTTGGTTTTATCCCAAGATATTCTTCTATCTGGGTTAAACACAACCTTAGCAATACAAGCAATGGTACAGGGGGAAAAAAAAATCTCTGTTTTCCTTTCTTATCTATTCTGTCTTATTTCAGTGAGCAGTAACTCTATCTTCCCTGAAAGTCTCACAGCACCCATAAGCATAAATAGCAAAAAATAAATCCTAATCTTTCTATATCCCTGTATACCATGTTTTTCTTCTTTTTCTTTTATTTCTTTCCATCAGAAAATGAATCCACTTAACACACTTAAAATTATCTCCAATGACAGATTTTCTTTTCTCATGAAAGAGTTTGTTATCTAGGAACAGGATTCATGGGGACTGATTCTCTATTGACAGGACTGTCATTTTCATAATTTTGAAACAAGTGAAAAAAAGAGGAAGAATGCTCTAAGAGTATTTATTATTTTATACCAACTATCCAGCTACTAATTACCCAAGTGTAATTCAGTTTGCTGGTAAATATTAAAATTGGCCAATAGAAATGCTTTCAATGGAAAGTAGGATGCAATCAAGCAAAAATCTGCCTTCAATGGCAGAAATATCAAATATAAAAAGCACTATCAATTTTCTTATTCTTGACAGATGTTGTTAATTACTGAAAATAAAATTTATTTTCCTTGAGCTTCACTGACTACCCCATCGATTTCAAAACTGCAGACCCAGAAAAACACTCTGATTAATACTAGGCTACACAAACTTGTTCTACACTTTCTAATAAATGATTGTGGCCATGCAACTATTCAGAGGGAGTCCAACTTCTATGAATTACAGCTAAATCAATCATCTTTCCCTTTTGTCCATTCTTGATACTATGCAAAGTTTGGATTTTGAGTACTTGACATGAGAGAAAACTGGAAAGTTTTGCAAACGTGCCAATGCATATATTTGTAGCAGAAGACCTACAACTATTCAGAAAAACAAAACCTACAAAGGTTTAAGGTTATGTTATAATTGTAAAAAGTGTGCTTATCTAATCTGATTCCTTTCAGCATTTTATTTAATAGTTTTTATCATTATCTTCTATTCACTATTGAATTTTAAACTAAATCATTTGACCTTCATAGGTTAAATGAGCTCTTAGAGTGGACTTATAATTGACATGTTAATGAGCACTATTTCACAGTCTCTAAAAGTAAAAAAGTAAAGGAAATTGCAAACTAATGAAAAAAATGCCAATTTGTTGAAGTAACCATGTCTTTAACAGTGTTAAAATGATAAACCCTTAAATAAGAGAATGTTTGACATAGAGAAGCCATTGCCAAAATGGCAAATGACTTGTTAAAATGATTGTCATCTTTGAAATAATTTACAATAATACAATTTGAGAACTAAACACAAAAACAGCAGGGTGGAACTATCCAAATTTAATCTCAACTGACTGCATGGGTCAGAATAGAAGCAATTTCAGTCAAACACTTCTGTGCTTTGAGATCCATCCTTCAGGAAAAAGTCATTCTTTGTAATAAGATCTGTGTATATCAGTGACACCATATCTGGTGACTTTGCTCTGTACACCTGGAAAAAGGAAACAGCATTTTTACTCTCAGACAAATCTGTGTTTGAATTATGCTGACAAATCAAAGGAATCCCTTGTCCACTCTAATTTCAGTTGCAATGAATAGACAAGTTGCACTTGTCATGCTATGGTGCATGTTGTTCACTTGAACAACTGTTGGGTGGCTTGATGCCACCTACACTAAAACTGTTCTCCTTGTATCATAAGCTTCACAAGGACTTTGCAAAATACTTCCCCATACACTTGCAATGAGCCCACAATAAGGTCTTCATGTTATAGAAAACTTTGATGTAAACATAAAGTAACAACTTGATCTCAATAAAATTCCAGTTTGTATCTGAGCAGTAAGTTACATGTGAAAGTTTGTATTTGCAGATGGAGTGGCATGTGTCACTAAGAGAGAGGTCCTGTAGAGACAGGAGATCTGTTTAACATCTCCAAAGAGTTAATGGGGTGAAAGCTGTTTATTTCTGCTGGCTCTAGGCTGTAAAGGGAAATGGGGCATATGCTAGCCAAACAACTTTCTACGAACAACGCAATATTAGCCATCAGAAACACAACTGTATTTGTTTTGTTGTGCTCATATTGCAAATTCTCTGGCTGGACTATGTGTAAACTCAATCACACAGCTTTTCAAGAACTGCGTTACTTGGCCAAACCTCAAAGATGAGCCCAGATGTGGGTTCAAAGAAGCATAACTGATTGATGGTATCTTTTAAAATAATGTCACAGCAGATCCCTTAGGCTGGCAGAGGATGAGAACTTGTAGGCAGAGGTGAGCATGCCAGAAGTTTTTCTTCAGTGTACAGGAAGGATAGAATCTAAGGTAGTAAGCAATCCATTGGAGAATGAAAACAATTAAACTTACCTAATAACAGAAACTTAGAAAGAAACTTCCCTTGTAACAGGATGTTATAAATGAAATTGAGATCAAAAATTATTATCAGTTTATTAAACAATCCCATACCCATTTAAAACAGCCACAATAAAAGCGATTCAACACTGGTGCTGGGTGGCAGGGAGACAGTCCTTCCCTGTCCACACCACACAAGCTTCAATGTTCAGTTCTTATAGGGGTTTTTGTGCCCTTGAGCAAGTTCATTGTATGTTCCTATTCAGTGTTCATATGTAAGTTCATTTTGCCTCCCTCTATTCAGGTTTTGAAAGGATTTCCTGGCAGAGTCTGAGCTTGTGTATAGAGCTCTCGGAATTGTCAGTCTTCGGTTCCGCTGCCCCAGATTGATTGCCCATGGGAGGCGGTCATCATGAACCATCTCCTGTT
>VXBB01007132.1:0-19493 GCA_013399915.1 Illadopsis cleaveri | reverse complement strand
AGGGTTATTGTTCCAAGGAGAATGGAGCTGATAAACAAGTTTCTGCCAGGGATGCCTCTGTGCCTTCTCGGGGAATTGCAGTCAAAATTACAAATTTCTTAAATCATGTATACAACATGCTTCCAATACACAAATTTTCCCAAACCATATATCCCATCTATCATAAGGATAATTGAGGTGGCACAGCCGCCTAACAAATTTAACACAGCAAAATGGTGTGGTACTGTAATTTGAGGAATTCACAAATATCTCTGGAAAGTTCTCATGTTCATCAGTGAAGAGAGAGAAAACCATCACCCAGCACCGCCTTATTATGCTAACAGAAGATCAGTCTGACCCCTACTCCTGAGGCCAAGTGATCCTACTGATTCATGTTCACTCTCAAGCCTACTCTCTGTAGACAAAACTGGCAGCCTGCACACTAGTTATATGTCTCTGTGGCTATTCTGACTCAAGCCTTGCTCCTGAAGAACTAAATTATGGGTCTTTTTGGTGTATTTTTTCCAGTTCAGGTTGCTAAATATAATGAGTGTTGCATCACTGTTTTTATTTTATAAAGCAGCAGATACATGTTAGGTATCCAAGGATATAAGTTTGCCTAAATGCTGTTAGGAAAAAGGGAAACTGATCCAGTGCATGATTATTCACACTCCCTTTAGGAGTCCCTGAAATGAACAAAGTTTGGAAGCACGCTCAGGACTTGTTTTTGAGGGAATTCACTGGAGCAGCCTGAGGAAGTGAGGTGATAGTTAAACATTGTGGATGACTGGGAGTCAAGTGCTTATACTTACTCCCTGGCTCCCTTCCTAGTTTAGGAAGCAGCCTAGACATCCCCTAACATTTGTAAGACCCCGAAATACATTATTTAGTTTCCGTATAATGATTAACTTTGACTTCTTGAAAAATGTATAAAGATAGATATATATTTATGGCAACAGGAAAGTAAAAAACACTCTGGAAAGGAGATATGATCAAATAAAATGCAATTGAGGAAAAAAAAAAATTCGACATGGAGTGACTACAAGCAAATGGATTGACATGAAATGAGGTACAACGAAAAGGACCAAAATTTGACAAAATTAACTGTACTGAAATCCTTTCCTGAGAGGAAATGAAATCATGAAATTGGAGGATAGAGTTGAACAAACACTCCAGAAAGGAGATATGGTTAATCAAAAATGAAAAAAAAAAAAAAAAACCAGAAAAATTGAAATGAAGTGACTACAACCAATGAAAAAATTGATTTTTTTTTTTCATTAGCCATGCCATTTCATTAATTTCTTCTCCTTACATTTCCATTCTTTTGACTTTTTCCCCTGATTTTGGGACTTCATTAAGGTTAATTTAGGCAAGTTTTGGTCTTTTTCACTGCATTTCATGGTATCCCATGCCATTTGATTGTTTTCCCTTCAGTGAAGATTTTATTTTTTTTTAATTAAGCATGTAATTTCATCCATATTCTCACCTATATTTGGTTTGAATTTTTTCCCTTCTTTTGGGTTTTCAGTATCATTAATTTTGGCAATTTTTAGACTTTTTCATTGTACTTCATTTCATGTTGATCCATTTGCTTGTAGTCACTCAATTTCCAATTTTTCTTCTTTTTTTCAATTGCATTTAATTTGATCATATCTCTTTTCCAGAGTGTTTGTAAAGTGTTACAAACTTTTCTGTTTTCAAGATTTCATTTTCTTTCCTGAAAGGGGGCATCTGTCAGCCCAGAGTCACTTTTTCTCACAGACTTTTCAGCTTTGGATTAGGGCAAAAGGACCCCAGTTTTCTGATGTGTCCCATCCTTCACCTGCTCTGGATAAGAGAAACCTCATTTTACAACCTTATAATTTTCATTCCTTCTGCAATCTCTTTGCATGATGTTCTATGCCACTTATTCCACTCTGACCAAACTTCCATCTTTCATTGTAAACACAAGGGAAGGATACTTGAGGAGGGAAGAGGAACAGAAGAATTTAGTTACTGGTTTTAAAAAATAGCTTGACTATCTATCAGAGCTACCAGAAGGTAAGCTGTAACCTATTCTAGTGAGTATTTGAAAACAATGGATCTCATCTGCGCACAAATTGCATAGAATTTTTGTAGGTAATATGCACATGCTGAATAAATAAGTTTGATTGAAGGTCATAATTCTGAGGGGATTGGATTTCATCAATTTTAATAGGTTCCATAAATAAAACTTCACTAAGAACATATCATCTAGAAGCAATGATTTTAATTTTAATTTTCATTCTCTTTAAAACTGAAAAAAACCCCTATATTCACAGCATAGAGGAAGGAAGGAGAATAAAATTTTCTTCAGGAAACTTCTTCAGGTGAATGAATCATTTGATTTAATTATAAATTTTTTTGTGCTGATTAGGAACGGTGATATTTTCTGGTTTTTTGTTTTTGTTTTTGTTTTTTTTTTCTTGGTGAATTTCTTTTCTCTAATTACTTGAAGTAAATACCATTTTTAATTAATTCAGCATACAATTATTATGATATTTTTCAAAAGTTTTCCTTAACTTCACAAAATATTTAATCTATCTGCATTGCACAGGCTCAAAAGTTCCAAGAGTGGTTAGTGGAATGTGGGTTTTTTGCTCTCTTATCATGTGAAAAAAATTAAACCTTTCTCTAAAAATTATCCTAAGCTCCCTCATAATTTCAGGCATTTCTTGGACTTTTTTTACTTCTCTTTTACTCTCTGTTTCCTACAATATAACACAGTACTGAAATACATGTCTTAAAAAGTCAGGGAGGCTAGAAAAAAAAAAAATTATGGTCAAAGATTATTCTGGGAAGGTGTACTGGCAAAAACAGTGGAGTCCTAGGCAAGGAAGTATGTGGCATTCCTATCTATTTTGATCCACAAATTAAACTGCATCTCTTAATATGATTCTATGGGCTTCTACAGAACTCTTAAAAAATGTGCATTTAGAGCAGATTTAGAGGTAAGGATATAATAAATCATGCCCGTTCCTGCTTGTATATATCTGTACTGTGTTGTGACCAGCCCACAGTTTTTCTAAAGACAAATTGCCAAGATCTGATGAGAACTAAATTACTTTGTGAAAACTAACCTTTTTTTTTCCTGAGCATTTTTGTCAATGTCTACAAACAAATACTTAGTATGTAAGAAGGAGATTGAAATTCACATTTTACTAGCAATCTTTTGCCAAGTGAAACTGGCCTGTGTGATCAGAAATAACATAATTTAAGACAAAAGATAATAAAAAATGCAGGACATCATAGTTACAAAACTTACTCTGTTGTGTAAGTCTCTTGCTCTGTTTGGCCACTCACACCTTTCACTATAGCAGGGAACTGGTGTCTGCATAATGACTCTGTAACTATGCTGTCTGCCTGCCTAGCCTGGGTAAAAACACATTTTTATAAACAAGTGTACACAGAAGGGTGAAGACAGATTCAAACTTTTCAGATTTCTCTAACTAGAACCATGCCAGCCCTGTTTCAGGAAACTCTCTTATTAAACACTGTGCTCAAGAAAACTCTACATCTTAGTTACATCTGCCTGTTACATTCAGCACAGCTCCATCTCAGCCCTTTCATGTAGGACTGGCCTAATTCACACAGCTGTTTAACTGCATTTTCCAGTCCTTTGGGGAAGATGAGGATTTTCCATTCATGACTGTGCAAAAAAAAAACCCATATCAAAGATAAATAGAATAATTATTGGAAAAGGCAAAAACCATCATTTTTTCTCTTTATATTTTGAGCCATATTGCATATGCAGGTTTGATTCCAAACCAGAGACTGACAGGATTTGAACAGTGTCTATGAACTGGCTTACCTTGCACATAATGAATAGATACCTCTGTTTACCTTATTAATACAACAAATGGTCCATTTCAACAAGTGTGTCACCACTTGCTGCTTAATCAAACATGCAGTTGCAAGTTCATCTGAAATAAAGCAATCTCTGTCGATGAGAGCACCCTCCCATGAATTGTATTTGTCTGCATCTTTAAAAAAAGATGGTGACTTGAGCAACACAGAACACATATTTAGGGAAATAAATGAGTTATAACCTTATATACAATTTTTTTCTTTCGAAGAAAGAAAAGGAGTAAAGAATAAAGCTAAGCATTAGATTAATAAAATCAATATGAAATTAAATACCAGCCCAAAATGATAAATTAGAAATATTTCCCTCATATATTCATATATCTCAGTGCATTTCCTTTCAAAATTAAAGTCCAAATCAAAAACTACTAAAACAGAGAAGAAAAATGAATACCTTGCGAACAGTAAAAAACAAAGATCTGACATATCATCTCAGGAGGAAACAATAACTATATATCCATGTGATAGGAATAATATCCTTATATTTATGAACTGAGAAAAATGATTGAAAACAATGTCTTACCATGTTTTCTTTAGGCAACCGTCATCTTGCATAAAAGTAGTATAATTTGTGACAGCTGCAATACAGGCTACATTTTTTATTTCTTTTGAAAAAAAAATCTACAGAACAAAGCACAGCTATGATTTGCTGCCTACCTGTTCTTAATTATAATACCAAGCTCCATAATAAGTCACAGGGAAAAAGAATTAGTATCTTATGGAAGATTTTAGCAGTCTCTTCTTCTTTCACACATTTATGCTGTGGAATGGTGAGAGGATCACAGAATGGTTACGGTTTTCTTGGACCTCTGGAAATTGTATAGTTCAACTTGCCTGCTCAAGCAGGGTCATCTTGAACAGTTTCCCAGAGATTTGCCCAGTCAGGTTTTCAACATCTCCAAGGATGAACACTTAAACCAGATGTCTGGGCAACCTGTCCCAGAGTTTAATCACCTGCACCCAATAAAATGTTCACTATGTCCTAATCCACAGCATGTAAATTTGAATAAACTAACTCAAAGGCACAGAAGGTCACTTATGTTAGTTCTAGTTCTTGGGTGATATTTATCCCTTTGAAACACAACTGATATTAATTTATAATCACAAAAACTTCTAAGTGAGATAAAAATTTAACTGGAAAATATAAAGATCATTCTAATAATTATATTCCTGTTTTCTTAAAGCTGTAATAGATGTCTGTCCATTTACTTCCCTACTCTTTCCCAAGCTTTCTTTTTTCTCTGCCTCCTCTTCTGTCCTCATTCTTCATTGTACTTTATCACTCTCCCTCTTTGTTGAACAGCTCTCTGTCTTTCAATTGTCATTGTCATGATGGGCATTTTGAAAGCATTTTACAGAAAGGATTTGCTTCACAATATTTCCTAAGCTGTGTGGATATGTACATGTCAGAATGATGTCTCTTGCTGTCATTCCTCTGCTACTGCTGTGTCCTATACCTTAAGGTTTAATTCCTTCAAACTGAGTTTTCCTATTTATTCTATTCATGGTCTATTATCACATCTCCTTGATATTTTTTCCTAACTTTTTTTTTTTCTGCTTTGTGCATATTTGAATGAAAAATTAATGTAAAATTTCCTTGCTCATATCACAGTTCTTCAATTGATTGTATTCTCTTCTCACCACTTTCATTGCACATCAAACGTAAAAGCACAGCAAGGAAATCTATTTCTTACAGATACATCAAATGCTTCAAACTAACTCTTCCATTTAATATACAGCACAAAGGGTTTGAACTCTTCAGCTCCCCCAGGAGAACTATGAAGAAACTCTGCATACTGCTTCGCAAGTGTGGTAGTACAAGTAATGTAGCACTTCTCTGCTCCTCAAAGTTTCTAAATGTTCTGTTTCTCTCCCAAGCCTTATGCAAGAAAAAGAGTTGTGGTTTGGCTGATAGCTTCTTTCTCAGTTGCAGGGGGATATGGGAGAAGGGGGAGTGTGTGGAGAAGGAGAAAAATAGCTTTTGGGTTTTTGCATATGCACCAATGTACTTTGGGCATATTTTTTTGACCTTAGAGACATTTTCACTCTTTGCTTTTTGTTCCACAATGACCTTTCTTCTATCTACCTTATGCTCCTTCAGTCCACCCTTTCTTTCCTCATTGTAAAAGAAATTCAGATTGCGTGGGATAAAATTCAGCTGATTCCAACTAGTATATTGAACTTAAGGTCCTAATTAAATTAAATTGTTGAAATGGGCTCCTTCCCAGTTGTCTGTGCACGACAAGGGCAGATCCACATGCTGAAATTTTAAAGTTTACAAAGCAAATTACAGTTTTTCTGTACTTCCTTACAAAATATTGGTTTATCTCTCACACAAAAATATTATTAATTACCTCAAAGGATTTATTGCATTTAACTTTATTTCCCAAAAGCTGTGCACTAAATCTAAGTAAAACTATCCTGTACCCCTCTTTAATTGATGAAAAAAAATTCATATATCCTGAGGACAATTGAGATGAGATGACAATCCCTGCAACAGTTTCCCTACTCTTCATTTAATACCTGGGCTGCCTTGATTGTGATGTTGAACTAGTACATGGCTAAAGCTAAATGAGATAAATTTTATGTTTATTATCTCCAGACAAAATATTGCCATTCATTACTTCCTGTGTTTTACACTGTGAGTCTAGGTCATTCCTTAGCAAATTTCAGTGCATACTACCTATTAAGAGAAAAAAAAAAAAAATAGGAAATAGATAGATAGATAAATAGATAGATAGATATAAAATATACGTGTGTAAAAGCACAAGAGTAATGTAAACCATTTTTCATTTGACCTGTTTCTTGCAAAGTTGGGCTTAATTCTTGTTTAAATCCAACAAAACAAACTTAGCAATCTTCTCATTGTAGCCCTAATCCTACAATCCTTACAGACTTCAAACTGATGTTAGTTCCAATCAGCTAAGGTATTGCAAATAAGAAGATGAAGGGCATCCTGTCCTTTTCAGAGTCTACTGACTGTCTCACACGAGCAGTAGGTCCAGTTTCTGGCATGTTATTTTTTGTTGTGTATTGTAGTTCAATCAATTTGGCATAAGATCATGGACTGAAATGAAAAATTCTAGCTTAAGTGGATACAAATCTGAGACAACCTCTTATAATCAGCATTTCATCCCCTGGAGAACTTTGTTCCGGTGCTTTTTCCTCCATAAATAGAAGAGGTTTTTGGGTTAAGTGTTGTTAGTCAAGCATGTTAACTCCAGCAGATAATCTGCAATGCTCATCTTATCTATAAAGAATAACCACCTGTATGGGATCTTAGTAATAGCCATCATCCAAAAATCTCCCCACAAAAAAACCTTAATGTTTTAGTGAGACATGTAGAAGTGGACAAAAAGGGGAAGAAGCAAATTCTCATCCATGAAATTAAATTCTTCTGCAATAAATAAATAATGTGTCCTATGTCCAATATTTCTATTTAATTATCTAGTCATAATCAAACCAAACAGGAAAAAATGCTGTAGCTTTATATTCTTCACAGAGAATTCAGCTTTATAAAGATATTTTACTTACACTGGGTTAGCTCTTAACAGTGAAATACTGGGGAGTTTACAATTTAATTAAAGAAGAAATCTTGAAAGGAAGTGGGAAATATACAATACCTTGTAAAGCAGACAACGGTTCCCAAAGTATTCACAACACTTTGAAAAGCCTTAGCAGTGCTCTATCGGTCATGTTGCCTTTATACCATTCTTAAAAGGAAAGTATTGGGTTTTTAGTGAGAATAATACATTTTGCTTCAGTAGCGTCTTCTTCTAACATAACACATTTTACTCCAGATGCAAACAAAGGACCATCCCTAAGATGTCAATGCTATTTTGTAAGGAAGTGACACTTGAGAGAATGTGGTGGTTTTTTAAAATTTTTCTGAGACACCTGTGAATTCTGAAATTTATGTAGTTTGAGAGAGCAGATACTGAGGATTGTGCATTGAACATTTATTAAAACATTAGAGGCAGTGGAAATCTTTCATTTACTACAGTGACGCATTTACTTTGAAACATTATGGATGTCATCTATGCTTTCCATATTTGTCCTATGAATAAATTTTGAAGGTTGATATAAAAATACCAGGAGCTTTAGATAATAGACACTGAAAGAGTCCATGCTCTTTATTTCGTAATGCATTTATTTTTATGCTTTGGTCAAGATCTGTAAAGATGAAAATTTAAATGTAAGTATAAATACAATTTTTTAAAAGAACTGAATTCCTTTCTGTATAGCTGAGAAAAATTCTGCTAAATCCATACAATTACTCAACCACAAGGGACCTTCCAGATAGAAAAAAAGACCATTTCACTGTTTTGAAAGCCAGCATGGCTCACAAAGTCCTGCATAGATTTAATTCTGTATTAAGCTCAATGTTTTTGTTTGAATCCTCCCATTGAGTACCTATACATTTTACTGTCACACTTTTTACTTTACGTGAAATTAAAATTACTGGGTATTTATTGTTGTGCATTCACAAAATAGAGTCATATTTTAAAAATTCAGCATCGCATCAATTGTGGAGTTTGTTATCTTATAAATTTTGTAGCAGGGATTCTCCAAGACAACTACATTAAAGCTGAGAAGGAAGAATACACACGGGAAAGAAAAGAAACACCTGCCAGAACAAAGTCAGATAAGAATAGTAGATATTTCAGGAGTAAGGAAGACCGACAACATGGCACATTAAGAGATGGTTCCTTTGTGACATATAAAGTATACTAAATAATGATCTCTAGGAATGACTGCAAACTTGATAGTCTTCTGTATCACAGGACCAGGAGATCTGTAGCAACCTCAAAGCCTCCTTTAGAATATTACATAAGAAAAGAATCAGAAAGTTTATTTGTTCTGGGAGCACACTCTGGAAAATATATAGGAGAAGCTGATCTCTACAAAGCTCTGTGATGAACTACAATATTCTCAATATTGAGAAGATGTGAGAATGTTAATAAGGACAATATTCAGTGGAGTGAGACTGGGTGAAGACGTATAGAATATAATATGTGACAGTATTTCAGTATGTCACACTGCAAAACGCAAATCTCTTTAAAGGACTGTAGGAACAGAATGAATGCTGGCATTTAACTAAATTCTCTTACTCTGAGAGTGTCTACGTTTTCACTGCCTAGGATAAAAATATCTAGGGGATATTAACTTTGGTTCTGATATATAAGACAGCTGATAATGGTCCAGGATTATCAAGATTTTTTACCATGGGTATTTTATTGCCTAATTACCAACCATAGACATTTTCTAACCCACAGTGCAGTGTTTGGTTCTCACCACAATCAGAAATACATTTGATTCAGGTGTATTCCCTGTGCTGTGTTCCTATATTCCTATTTAGATTTATTTTTCCACAGGATAATACCAGGTGACAAGTTACTGCACAGTCACATCCTAGCCCTACTAAATTTTTATTACTTTTTATGCCAGTCTTCTGCCAACAAATGATACTCAAAGGTCTGGCAACAGTAACCATCATCTTTGTATTTCTAAAACAATGATGACTCCTTCATGGTTATATGAAAAACACAGTTTGTACCTGCTTCCCATATGTTAATAATTGTCACTGCTACCATTTTAACTTTGTCATTTGTTTACTGCTATATAAAGAATCATTCCATTAAGGCAGGGCCTTCCACATGGAGGCAGTTTGACAGTGAAGTTGTGGTTCTGAAAGAATAAGTCACAATTAATCTTAATTTCTTTGCAGCAATCAATAAACCATCAGGTGTTAAACAGATATAAGAGACTCATCCAATGAGGAGGTGATAATAGCAAAGCATTCCTTCTAAGAATTCTACTTTGGGGATGTTATTTTATTTCTATGTTTTAGCTTAATGACTGCATAATGCAAAGTAGTTGAACACCAGTCCTAAAGAATATCAGCAAGCAATGGTGTCTGGATCCCTTCCATTTATTTGCAAGAATCCCACTCTTTTGGTTTCTCTTGATAGAAATAAATATCTTCTACCATTTAGGAAATCATACTTATTCTCCCAAAAATGCCCTTGTGAAAAAGAAACTCAAAACCGTGATAGAGAAAACATTTTTTGGCTTTCACCATAAAAAGATTTATGGTTGGTCAGAGTCTGAAAGTAGGTCTGCCTACAGCTTCTCCTTATAAGATTCCCAGAAGGGGGAAAAAAAAATAGTTTTCAAGGTCCAGAAAGTGAGGTCTGAGTAGACAAAAGACTAAGATCACTAACTTTTTTAAACAGAGAAATCTCCAGGTCTTGTTTCACTTGCCTAAAGGTAGCTAAGCAACTTGAGCATACCCAAGGTTTCTTGGCTAATTTCAGACGTTCTGGGGCATTCTACCTAGGCACCCACCTGTTGTTCTGGGTGGCTGGGTATCCTGGAGGTTTTGTGAATTCTTAAATACAGAATCCCAAACAGAGATAAACACTGATGCCAGCTGAATTATGCTTCAACTGAATAAAAAATGAAGTAACATTTTCCCCCCACAGACACATTCTTTTCAAACAAGTCTTTGTTCCAGTACAAGTGTCTGCCATCTCAGTGATTTTCCTAGGAATAATAAATTCTTCAGTGTCCTGACAAGTCCCCAGGAAGGCTCTTTGCAACAGCTTGAGCCCTGTATGCCCTACCTCTGCTAGGGCTGCCCAAGGCCACAGCTCATCTCAACAGTTTCTCAACCTCTGCATAAGCTCTGAATTCATAGATCTTCCTGGAATGAGTCCACATGCTCTTTAGCTGTACTTCTGCAAGCACCTTTGACTGAAGAAGCTGAGTTAAATGGGAGGAAACAACTCTCCATTCATTTCACCTGATCTACTCTTCTTCAACTAATATAATATTCAAATTTCAAAGGAACCTATAACATATGCTTCCTCTCTCTTTTTCCCTTTTCTACTTTGTAAAACACACAGGTTCCAGAAAAAGCTGATTGAGAGGTATTGAGATGCTGCACTGGTGAAGTGAAAACCTAGGAAAGCTGAAGCTGGATTGCAATATTGTCGAGATATTAGTAAGTCAATGGTGTCTCTATCCAGCAGCAGAGGAGGAGGCGTCCATACTGATCAACATCAGACAGCTTTAGAAAAAGAGATTATGAAGCTGGAAGTGATGTAATTCCTGAAGTAAGAGCAAGGACTTGCATTTGAGTAATTCATTTTGAAAGGAAGATTTTGTCTGACAAAGGAGTCCCAATTATTTTATGTGATACAAAGTGAGAGCTAATTAGATGCCCAAATTATTTATACAAATTAAGCAAAAGCCAAAACTCTAAAAGGGGTAATTAAATTTATTTGAAATTAGTATTTCATTGAAGAGGCCTGGAGAGTTGCCAACGGCAGGATGCCTCCCTCAGAAAGCCTGTTCTGCACTATTCTGTAAGTCTGATGGATGCTGAAATGGTTCAGAAGGTACAAGTTTCCTAGAGCAAAAAATATGAAAACACTAAGGACTCACTGTTTGAATTGTATTTTCTATATTTGTTTAACTAGCAACAAATGCCATTAAGGGATTATGGTGAGAAAAAAAAAAAAACTGAAGAAACATAATGAAAAAGCTCATCTCTTTCTCAACAGAAGTTTAATTTTAATGTTAAAGACACCATTTTAATGCTACAGCTATATTGAGGCCTAGACAGGTTGGATTAAAGCATGTGCCTATCACACTTCTTTTCAGAGATCTATCTAATAGCCACTGTGGCTCAAGATGGAGCTACTTATCTTTTTTTCCTGGTTGATGCAAACAGCTTAATTTGTGCTAACTTGTTTGTAGTAAACTGTAGCAATTTTTTACCTTTAGTCTAAATCAAACCATTATTTTTCCTTTTTTTTTCCCTCTCAAAGATCACCCTTCTTTTATTTTCCTCTCAGAAAAATGTTTGCAGTGACAATTCTGATCAGCTCTCATGCTTGTGCAGAAGCATCCAGTGTGGGTTATGTATGCATTCACACCAAGACATACACCAGCCAGCTTTGTGACTCTCAAGACTTGTCACTGCAGTAATGTGAAGTACTTCTGGAATTTTCTAGAGAAAAGAGCACTTAACTGTTTCATGACTTCATAAAATGCTATGTTGTTAAATCAGAAAGTAATCTGTGCTTTTTGAATTCTAAAATTTGGGAAGTCAAGATAACATCCAAAATTTTTAAGTTGTCTCAATAGTAAATTTGTAAGGAGAATATATTTATTACAGTAATGAGAAAATGCAAAAACTGCTTTTCACCATTTTGTGTGGAAAGAATAAAGCAAAGGAATGTTTTCATTCAGGCTTGGGATTGCATAAAATAAAAAGCAGTACTTTTGAAAAATCAGAAACTATTTTTTGCACTCTAATAGAAGCTAGACTATCTTCATCTTTTGGATAAAATAGAAGCAAAATTGCCCCCAAGTATTGGGATTTACCCAAAGCAGTGCCTAAATCAAAGCAGTGCCTAAATGTTGAGACATATTCAAAATTAGAAATTTGTATACTGAATTTACCTAGGGTACATATTGTGGTTTAGGAATGGTAGTCAATAATTTAAAGTTCCTACTGATACTCTCCAAACCACATTGCCACTTGCTCACTCCTCTTCCTCTCCCCCTTCTTCCTGCAGCGGGATGGAGAGGAGAATTGAAGGCACAAAACCTTAAGATCATGGGTAAAGATAAGAACAATTTGCTGGAAATGACTGTGAGATAAATAAATAAATAGTAACTATAGTAATACTAAGGACTCAGGGTGCAAGAAAAGAAGCACCACAGAAATCCTAAGCAATAGACACTACCCAACTGTCCCCTCTGCCACACTGTCCTCACCACTCCCTCCGGCTCAAATCAGCATTACCCAGTCACTCCCTATAGTTCCCAGTGCCACTCAAGCTCTCCCTCCAGCTAGGAATCAGCTCCATGATTACTTGATCAGAAGGAAACCCTTTGACCCAAAGAGATTTCCTCCCCCATACGGCCAGCAGTGACATAATGTATACTGTTTCCCCAATTTGTATCATGGTTAAGTCCTAGAAATCCCACTGCATGACTTCCCCAAATCTTTTGCTCAAACTCAGAGCAAAAAAAAGTCCGTTCCTGCTCCTGTGTATCTATTCTTCACCATTTCCTTTTTATTTCACTATTAACTATGGTACCTCTATGCTTTGGACCTCTTATAAATCTGTACGTTTTGTGGAATCTTGGACTATGCAATCCAAAGTCATTATTTTTGGATGAAAATTAAAATTTACCTAACTTCTGGATGTCAACCCGAATCCACCGAAAATTATTCCATATTTATTTAATGATTCTTTTTCTTTCCCCCTGCAAAGTCAAAAGAAATAACCATGAACAGGATAAGATACTTACTGTAAATATCTTCCTTTTACATTTGTAAGCATTTCACTCAACATTGAAAATGTATATAAGAATATGTACTTGCACATCTCTGTATGTGTGAGCAATATTTTTAGGCCACGGGTTCTTTCTTTTTGTATATTTTATTATGCTGCTCTTTGAAGCAGTAAAATTAGTTATGGTACTTTTATTGATGTTGATTACAGGGATGTCTGATTTCATTTAGCATTCATATTGCACAGTAAGTGTCTTTTATAACCACCTTACTTTCACAGATGATTTGTCCCACTGTAAAATCATTAAGGACATTCATTAGAATTTGTCACTCTGTTCCAGCAAACTAATACTTTTCAAAATAAAGGTTCAATTGTTTGTATTTAATTTCAGTCATGTTTTCTTTTGGGCTTTAAGCCATTTTGTATTTAACATACTGCTAAGTGACTCTGGCATTGCTTAGCATCGTAAGAAGTCTTTCATTACTATTCCTGGCTGCTGATCAGAAAAAGATTTAGAACTACCTTATTCTCAATATCTTCAATGCCACAACCTCTTCTTCTTAGTCTGTAAATAATTCACTGGAGTTTGTTTTCTAGGTGTAGGGGAGCCCTTAGGCAAGTCTATTCTTTCCTTATGGAGAAGGTGCATTAGAGTACTCAGGTACCTCAGATCTCATTGACCTTGTTTTGGACCTAATGGGATATAGTGGCTGAAAAACTGTATAAAGTTGAAAACTCAGAGGATAATGGTCAATGGATTAATCTGGCAGTCAGCTAAAAATAATTTTTCTTGGGAGTTGATGCAAAGCCTCATCTATGTTCTTGACAATGGAATATAATGGAACCTCAAACAGCTTACAGATGACATCAAACCAGGGAAGGAGATAATATGACAGAAAGATGAATGCCATTCACTGTGACGTCAACAAGCTGGAGGAATGGACTGAAAACAGTTATGAAGGTCAAGCAAGACAAACGCAAATCCTACAGCTGAACTCAAATAACTCCATAGTACTGCAAAGTTAGGAACTGACTGGATAGAAAGCAGGTCTTCAGAAGGGTACTGGAGAATTCCAGAGGACAATATATTAAACACAAGTTAGCAGTACATCTCTGTAGGATTTTGTGGTATCATTGATTATATTTCTAAATCTTACAAGACACCAGCCACCCATTTATGTTGGACACTTAATGTTAGGTGCGTACAGATTAGAGCATCTACCTTTGGGCAGATCACATGGTGTCCCCCACCTTTTTTATAGACCTTGAAGGGAGCACTCCTGGGGAGAAATTCATCTCACCTAAACTAGATTTTAAAAATCTAGATCTCAACTCTACCTTTTCATCTACTGCTTCAAAATATGTCTCAGAGCTGCTTATGTATATCTATTCATTAATGAAAGAACTAATAGAATTAAATGATGTAGGCATTAACAATAAAGTAAGACAAAATATGCCCAGGGTTTTTATTAAGTTGCAAGCCATGGAAGTAGCACTCACTGTGAGTATTAAGTATAAGTAAGTTAAAGAAAATCTCTTTTCCCCACACTGCACCAGACACATGCACGTTTCCAAAGAATATTTCTGCTGTTAGAAATAACCTCTAGCAATTATATAAATTTTACTTTACTGGCAGCCAGAATTAAAATGCGAGTCTTCCTGGAAGTGGCTGAAGGGCACAGCTACAAGCCAACAGATGGCAACTTCAATTCCTCTCCCATTCCCTCACCAGAGTACAGTAGTAGCTGTACTCTGTACTACTGTACCAGGGTACAGGAACCAGCTGTATTTACTATGTAAAAAGAACAAGAAAATGTCAGTGAACAAAACTAGAAACCCTAGAGATGATAAATGTAAAAAATGGAAGATGGGAGATCAAAAGGCGCATATGTCAGGCAAATAAACTTTAGTGATTTAAGGGAAAAAATCTTGGTTCAGAAAACTCTGCATTCAAAGCAATCTATAGGCTTGAGAAGACTTTACATAGGAGACAAAACAAGCAGTGTTTCCAGTAAAAACATCTCACATAAGTCACTCAAAGCAACAATGGGGACATGTTGTGTTTACTCTTTAGCAGACAATTAAACAATATCTTCCTCTTAAAAATAGTGTAAAATCTAATGTCAGAACACACAGAGGAGGTGGCTTTAGAGAAAAAAAAAAGTATTTTGAGAAAGGAAACTCAAGAGGAAGAGTATATTTAAGCACATGACATATCTTTTTCTACTCATACCAACACACTAAAGTACCTTTAGGCCTCAGAAACCTGTTCCTTCTAGTACACAACAGGAGTTCGCCTGGCTCACACTGACTCACTGTACTGCTGACAAAACATCCATATGCTCGTTTGTACACAAAATGCTGTGTTAGATTTGGCAGGGAAGTTGTTGCTGGTTGTCACTGCAGTGGTGAGTTCTGCCCTGACAGTGTTTTTCAATGTTTATGCCACCCTATTGTGTCTTAAATGTGAAATGTTATTCTTTTCTTCCTCCTTTTCTAGTCCACTAATAAGTGGAGGCAGCCTCTGATTTTTTTGTCAGATATTACTTTTCATCAGTGTTTGCATTAGATCAAAGAAAAGAAGAATGAGTGTACTCATCCACAGTGTGCTGGAAGGCTAAAGCACTAATTAATTATAGGGCAAGTATAGCAGGATTTATCAATAGCTAACTGGAATGTTCAGCTAACTAGGGTGCCTAGACTGAATAGTTGAAGCCACCCAGCTGCTGGATACACACAAGTCCACAAGGACTGCTGTGCGGCTTTTCTTTCTTCATAGCATATGTGTTCATATAACATCTGAAAATAAACTGATTGCTCTTAGGGCATAAAGTGGATGTATATTAGTATTTTTAGGACATAAGTATTTTAGGGTCATTCCTTAGAGTATTACATATTTTTCTTATTCACCATGCAGATCCGCCATTACTGTCATCATCTCTTTTGCTGAATTTTACTGACTCCATTCCATCCAAAGTTTCACTTTCAAAATATGCCAAATGAACTTCATTTATTTTGTGTTCATTTTCATTGGAGTTACTGCAAACTATTTTTACCCTTAAAATTTGAATGAAAGTAAGACCTTCCTTCATTTCTGATTCATGAAAACTTGCAGCAGGGATGAGATTGTTTTAGTCAATTGAGTACTGAAAAATAAGAACTTCAATTTTTCATTATTCACACATTCATCCAGAAAATCTTTTGTACCCCACCTTTCCACAACTATTTTACAATAACAGTGAAGTGAGTGAGTTCAGAAAAGTTCCCTTAACTAAACTAGTCTGTAATAATTAATAGAATAAAACAGATGGAATCAGGATATTTATACAAGTATTGCTGAGGCTTATCAATTGACCAAAGGTATAATTTCCTTCATTTTTAGTCCATACAATATAATGGAGACATGTAGTCTTGCATAGGAATTCTATACATTGACTTTTTATAGGTTTGTAATTTTCAGTTGAAGTCTATAAGGTTATTTTGTAAGTAGGACAAAAAATCTGTCACTATCAAAGTCTCTCACCTTCTACTTTTGCTTAGACTTTTTTTTTTTTTTTTTTTTAAACTTAGGAACCTCTCCATATGAGTGAATTATAAATACATTTAGAATGGCAATGTCAACTGATATTAGGAACAGTCACTTCCTCAAGTCCCATGGTCTCTGGCTGATGGATGTGGCTGCCACTTTCCCCTTTCCCCTTTGTGATTTCCACAACCAGCAGCAATGCTGAGCACATACCCCAGAGACACAGTCACAGACACCTGTGCACAGTCAAGGACACATCTGCACAGAGACTCATAGGACACAGACAGGTCCTGTCGCACAGAAGGCCACAGATAAAGCGTGGCCACAGATAAGGTGTTGCCCCAGCTGCCCCCACATTCAAGACTCACACCACACACAGGCACAGGAGACACATTTCCTACTCCACTTGGGCTGAGAGAGGCAGAAAGAAACTAGTGCAGCACACACCCCACACTGCCCAGGTTCAAAGTACACACACATTCATGAGTTGTCCCAGCCCTGGCATGCTCCCTGTGCCTGCTCAGCACTGCTATGAGGATTCTGGCACCCCTTACATGCCTCGTGGGTCCCTGACTCACTGCTGGGTACTCAATGCACACACATTCATCCTACAGGCTCCCCATGCCCACAAGTTCCTCTGAATACCAGCACAGATTCTCCTTCCTGACACCTCTGCTTTCACAAGGGGCACCCTACTCACTTGACTGGTCAAACTGGGGTGACCCTTTTACGTGTGAATGGCCCCTCTTATACCCTTTTCTGTTTACCTCTTCTTTGTTCCTCCCTCATCTGCTTCCCCTGCACAGTTCCCCACCACCTGGTATAGTCCCACTGACCCCCTCCAATGCTCAGGACCTTCAGAGTTGCATTGTTGTCAATTGCAAAACCCCAGTTTGCCTGCAGCTTCTTGATAGCCCATCTGTTACCATGCCTGACCAGGATTGGTTTTTTATCTTTGTCTGCATTATGCTCACCTGTCAGGTTTAGGTATTTTGTTTCTGCTTTCCCCCTTTTCCTTATTTTCCCATTTGACAAGATCTCTGATCAGATAACTGTGCTGGAAGAAACATCACCACACTCCCAGAGATCCTCATCAATTAGTGTGACAGGCCCGGTCTGACTTCCTTCCTTTTCATTTGCCAGTCAGGTTTGTATCTCTGTAAGTCCTTGTTTGTGTCATCCTCCTTTCATTGTTATCTCCTTTTGCATTGAAAAGTGCTTGGCCAGACACCTTAAAGGATCTGATGTTTCCTTTTTCCCCACACCCCCATACGAGCAATAGCTGAACAAATATACCTTTAGCCATATAACAGTAGGGCTACTGCTGTGGTCACATAAGCCAGAGACATGGTGGAGGCAGGTCAGCTGTAGCTATTGTTAAAGTAATTTATGCAGCTGAAAAATCAGAAAATCTCCAAGGCAACTCGTCTTACTGAGTGAAAATCAGCCATGTCCCAGTAACATATGTGTACTTCCCAATGTATTTTCACAGTGTCAACAAGGGATTTTCCCTTTCAAAAACAATAATCAAAAATTGTTTATTCCTGTTATAGTTTTATACATACACACTCTAGAATAGACTGACTGTCCCCAAGAAAACAGCATGGGGAAAACAAGGACCCCTATTAAACAAAAGGAACTCCTACGATCAAACATGAAAAGAATACATGTATCTGAAATGTGTTGGTCTCAGGTTTTGTATCAGTGAGATTATCTATCTATCTATCATCTATCTATCTATCTATCTATCTATCTATCTATCTATCATCTATCTATATCTATCTATCTATCTATCTATATCTATCTATCTATCACCCCAGCCAGCTGCCCAAAGTACCCCTACAGTTAATGTGCAGTAATAGGTTTCTTCAAAATAAATTCAGACATTTCATTTCACCCTAAAGTGGTCACAGGAAATAGGAAATAGGTCAGGTAGAGCAGTTTGTAGTGCTTGCCATTCTTCAATGGCTCCAATGCTGTTTTTAACTGATTGATTCAAATGTAGACCTTTGCAACTGCAGGCACTTTAAAATGTTCCCAAAACTAAAAGTAGAATATTTTTTAAAAACCTACCCTCTGAACTTTGATTTCTGAGCTCTGATTTTTTTAAGAATTTTTAAAAGACAAACGTAAGAACTGGAAATTAAGTATTTAGACACTAAACCCAGAAACTTCTCAAATAAACTGGCTGCAATAAGTGGAGGCAACTGAGGCAATATTTAATGTACCCTTGGGAATCAATTTCCACTTTCCATGTCAGTGTTAACAAAATTTCTGGGCCAAGGTTTTGAAAGTGTGAGGATCTTGTTTTTCAAGAGATAATTCCCGAGTCAAAGGACTTCTCAAGGATAAACAAACCAGAAAGTCTGTGCAAGTCCTTTCTAAAATAAATCCTAGAGTTTATGGCATATAGGAGAGACACCATAATGCTAATTTGTTGATCCAAACTTGTAAAGGATAGACTTCTTGTTTGTTTGTTTGTTTGTTTGTTTTTATTTCAAACTTTTTATCAATATACATGATATGCTCCAGCACAGAATATACAATAACATTTTTTATACTCTTAATCTGAAAAAAACCCAAACAAAACACAAAACATGCAAAACCAGGTTTTTATATTAATATATCTTTTCATTATCCAAGTTTGGTGCTGTATTTGCTGTACTGGATGTAATCACTACATGAACCTAATAAAAAGTCTTTCATTGGAGATTTAAATGCCATGCTTATATTCATCTTTAGTAGAGTTTTCACATCTACATATTTGAAAAAATATTGTATAAAATATATAT